>JASEVX010000018.1:0-97847 GCA_031761405.1 Serripes groenlandicus
TAATCAAAAGGCGATAACTACAAACCTTTTACGTCGCACAGTCTAATTTTTTTACATACGGCCACCTGCTTGCAGAAGACTATCGATATGAAAATCACTTCGAATTCTCCTTTAATAGATAAGTATCAACATAAACTGTAACAGAAAACAAAAATAGAAAATATTTTGTGAAAATATGTCTCAAAAATAAGCCTGTTTTATCGGTCGTGAACGTCGAAACGCCTTTTCCTCAGTTTCGTACCTAGTTTTCATATTGCCAAAAATGTAAACAAAGCGAAGTAAACCGGCAAGTAAAATGTACTTAGAAAAGTGACTTGTTTATGCAGACAAAAAATGTCGCACGACGAATTGATTTTTTAAAACGTCACGAAACGAGGTGCATGGGTCCGAATGTAGGAGAAATAAAGATAATATAGAAATGCTCTTTTTCACTCGAAATGCAGTGGGAATAAAAACATGCACTAAAGCTTTGCCTGATTTTTTATTCACTTTCTTCGATGTCCTGACCACTACGCCTCGATTTGACACACGAGGGTCAACATTTCGAAAGAATGCTCAAACACCTTATAACAGATAGATAGCTTAATATTACACACTTGAATGATTAAATATATGTGATATTAAAATGTTTATTTTGGCTTGAAACAAATTAAGAGAAAACAAACTCTGATAAACAATATATTAAGAAATAAAGAAAATCTGCTCTTTCGCACCCAATTAATTCATGCTTGCCACCTATTAAATAGTAATGGGACTCGCAAATTGGCATTTCTCTTGCGCCAAACATATATTGTATGCTTCAACGATTTAGATAAACAATTTAGCTGATATGCTGGTTTCAAGTGTGGTTACTTTTTAAACAATATGAGGATAAATTTTTTAAACATCTGTGAAATATTTATTATAATTATTATTAAAAAGGAGGAAGTTCATGTCTTCAGCAATTTAACCGTTTTCTCAATGTTTTAAGTGTTTAAAGGTTTTCATTGTTGCGTCAGACATGGAAAGGGTTTTAATAGCTTTTTATTGCATGTAGATTTAAATCCCAAAATGTATTAATTTGTTTTGGTTTTTATTGACAAATACAAAACATCAAAAATCCTGACTAAAAGAAATCCTGAAATTTAGAGATCTATGTGAATTTCAAAAATCCTGGAATTAGTCCTTATGAAAAACATTATGTGTATGTTTAGACTAATGAAAGTCAAGAAGTACATGTGTGTTCAAAAATAAATCAATGCAGTCTTTTCGGCGACATTGATGCCTTGCATCAACTTTCTCTTGTTTTTATATTATAAAGCAATACTTATATTGAAATGATCTATTTATCATTTACTGTTTATAATGAAAAATGTATATTAGACGTTTAACGTTCCTGCTGTAAAAGTATTTTACATTTACTTTATAATGTAATTTATAATATATTATCCAAACGTTAACTGTAATACTACAAAGCTACATATAAACGTTGAAATGCCATACTTCAAAGGTAGTGTATACGTCTATTTGTATACTGTAATCAATATGTAAACGTTAATTTGATATTTAATATGAACTTGTTGTTGGCATGGTATCTTAATTACAACTGGAAAACGGATAGTTAACGTCAATTTGTTGAATACAAAGACATATTTGATAATACACTTGTTGCAAGTGCATATTTAATATTAATCTGGGGTTTGCAATGGTATCCAAATTACAACAGCAAACGTATATGTAACGTTGACTTTTAGATTTGTAATAATTTCAAAGCAGATTACACATTGATTTCATTGGTTGCCTTACTATACAAGAGAAAATCTAGCATATTGGTCGGGTTTGTTGGTTATTTCATTGGTTTTCTACAATACAAGAGAATATCTAGTATATATGTCGTGTTGTTGGTTATTTCATTGGTTTCCTACCATATAAAAGAAAATATAGCATATATGCCAGGTTGTTGGTTATTTAATTGGTTTCCTCTCATACAATAGAATAACTTAATCATCTTAAAGGACCAATAAAGATATTTTCTTTAAAAACATGTTTGTTTCATTCAGAGTCAACACTTCGACGATATTGTGGACTTTACCGGTATCCACTATTCTCAATCAATGATTGATTGGAATCACGATGGATTTCGAATACCAAACTGGAAAAACTGCCAAACGTCGGAATGGTTTTATAAGTGTGTGCGCGACGAGGGCATTTCTACCACGAAAGATCCTGTTCAGTTGGATGATACTGAACATATTGATCCAGAATTACGAAAACTTATAGACGAAAAATATACCATACACATTGAACTTTATAAAAAAAGGACAATCATTTCTCAAAGTGGAAAACTAAAATGTTTGTTTTCTTTTATGTGTTTTGTTTTGTTTTGTTTTTTATTCGAGCCTCTTTTGCGAATTAAAATGAATAATTTTATTAAGACCGTGAAAATATAATCCTATATAAAGATACACACATTTTTAGAATTTAGATTCGGAATAAATTAACAAAGTTCTCTTCAATGAAAAATGCATTTTTGGAAACCTAACTCACTTCCCAACACTACAAAAGAAAACTATAACAGTCCACTTATTTCAGAGCCTCTAAAGTGACATTCAACATATTTTTTTGAATATTGCAAATACCTTTTTTTTGTCTCGTTTAAACGAAATAATTATTTCATTAAAACTAACTAATAATTCGATACTGTTTTTTAATATGCAAATAAGCCGTTTTATTTCGTTTTACGAAATACTTATTTCGTTTTATACGAAACAATTCTTATTCCATACTATTTTTTAGATTAGCCGTTTTTATTTCGTATATTATTATACTTTTTTTTTAATACACAAATGTGCGGCGGTTTATTCGTAATTAAATACATCTCGCTTCCACATCAGTCGTGCACCGGTAACTCAGTCGGTAGCGACGCAGTTTGTCAATCGGCCAACATTTTTTTCCGATGTTGGATAAAAGTCCACTGTGACAAGCGTCATTTCGTCCTTTCATTATTGGGCTAACAATCGGATTTTGGAAAAAGCAGGCAGTTGCTTGGAATGTATGTTGTTTGTGGATAACTGGTGAGAGAAAACCATGAAACATATGATTAGGTGAACCAGCCGTCATGATATGACTGAAAAATTGTTGGAAACGGCTTTTAACCCAAATCAACCACATCATCAGACAACCACGATGAAACTCGGTAACACGTTCACTTATAAAGTTTATGAAATTTCATGAGTCATGGTAAAACACGACTTAAAAAACAGCTAATTTGCATATTAAACAAAAGTATCGAATTATTCATCATTTTTACGAAATAAAACAGCTAATTTGCATATTCAAAAAAGGATCGGAAATATTATTTCGTTTTTTACGAAAATAAAACGGCTAATTTTGCATATTAAAAAAAAGTATCGAATTTGTTATTTCTTTTTAACGAAATAAATGCGCTTATTTGCATTTTCAAAAAAAGTATCGAATTATTATTTCATTTTAACGAAATAAGTATTTCCTTTTAAACGACATAAGTATTTTTGTAAATACGAAATAAAACGGCTAATTTGCATATTAAAAACAATATCTTGAATGTCAATGTAGGTGCTCCGTAATCTATAGGTTTCCCACTGATCTATTATATTTCCGCCAGTCAGTCATTATAACACCACAGTCCTGAGCTCCAAGGACGGAAAGCCATATTCCCATTTGTTAACGTTTTTTCGTCTTACCCGGCCAGGTATCAAACCCGCGATCGAGGTAGAAGCATACCCACTACAACCTACTAGGCTGGCGAAATGTAAAGCAGCGACCGAACAAAAATGAAAAGTATGCAGGAACGCAATATTATCGACATCATCAATAATGACTGTGTTGAGGAGCAATGAATCCTTAGAAACGTATTCCTGCAACACTTCAAAAGTTTTACGAATATCTTTTTTCGAAATGCTGGCGCTAGCTCCTTATCATACTGACCTGAAACTATTTGGCGTCAACGAAAAGCCTAATGGACAAGTTCTAAACATGATATGACCTCTGTCATTTATATATGATAATTGGTAGCTATAGTAAACCAAAATGGAAAACAAAGAGAAAGAAAACATATACTTTAAGTAGGTTTAAAATAACCAACATTATGCATACCTTAATAATTACTCGATTGCCGAATTCAAAATTCCGTCTTATTTTATAAGGTGGATCGAGGGAAAAGTCATCGTAAGTTAGAAAAAGTAGGGTTAATAATTTGTCTAAAAAAAACTTTTGAAGAAACTTTATAAAGACTTTGACAAATCGAAACTAATAATGATGCGGTAAACGTAGTATAATTATTTCTAAAAAATACTTTTGGGTGATGAAGATATGTTTTTTCTACAGTTTCAATAACCATATTGTTTAAATACTAGCACTACAAGAGAAAGTTGATGCAAGCATCAATGTCCGCCGGAAAAGACTGCATTGATTTATTAATGTATTCTTGACTTTTCCTTAGTCTATTCAAACATTAGGAACGTTTGAAATGAAAACATTTGCTTATAAATTTTATATTCATACCTATACATTAGGGTATCTATAAAAAATTAACGAATGTGTACACATTTATCTGGCTTAAATTTAATTTTTGCTGTTGTTACTTATTTAAATAATAGTATTCATTCATATAATTTCAATGTTTGTCAATCTTATCGAATCACAAGGTAAATATCCTGGTATTGCTTTTAAAAGGGAGGTAATTTGAAAGAAAACAAAAAGTCTTCAAAAGGAGAAATATATCAGCATTATCGTCTACAGTTTAAATGTTCTATTGTTTTTGTGGATTTAAAAATGTTCTTTGTTTCTTATTTCTACATGTACAACGAAATATTGCGGCTTTCTCTTTGACGGCTTTGCGTCAACAGTCGTCCCTTGTACTTGTCTAAAATAAAATAATATCCACTCGCTTTTTCATTCAGTAAATCCAAGTCTTGTAACCATGAACGGTTTCGGTCTGGCTCCATTAATACTTCATATCCTCTATGTAACAGTTTTTGTTTGGATAACTAATTGTGACCTCACTGGTGTCATGTGACCATTAGGCTGCATAATCAATGTTGAGAGATAGCCTTGTTTTAGTACAGGTGCGTGAAAGCCGGTTAACATATGTAAGTGAACTGGCCGACGTTATATAAACTGAATTATCGCTGAAAACGGTGTTAAATCCCTCCCCGCTCAATATCTGCAAATTCGCATCACCGCTTTTTTAATTCTGATAACCTCTTGCATATATTACTAGTATGATTTTGCGAAGAAATGATATATGAAAATCGACCAATGAGCCATCCACGAGAAAACCAACATTATGGACTGTGCGTATGTATCGACCCAGATCAGCCTGCGCAGTCCGCGCAGGCTAATCCGGGCCAAACACATTCCGTCTCCAGGGGGAATAGAGGTTATAGAGTGTTGACTCCTGAAACAGAAAAATGGACAGGAGTCGAAAAGGTGGTCTGTCCCGGGATAGCATGTGCAGTATGCTTAGGCTGATCCGGTCGATACTTTACGCAGAATCCACAATGTTAGTTTTCTCACGGGACGGCTCAAATGTTAATCAAGGTTAGACCACATGAATGTGTAGTCTGATTTTGTGGCGACAAATATTGCTTTAATTAAAGTACAGAATGATAACCAAATATTGTGTAAAATCATGTATAGCAGGGTTAAGTGTTAGCATCGTGGTCTATCGTCATTTTTCGTTTACTATTTCTCATTTGCAGACGAAATTTTGAAATATAGCAACAGCCGACTTTTGAAAACATAGTGGCAAAAGAAGAAAATTGCTCATTACGAGAAAGTGTTTTCCTGTTGCCACATTGTGTTCAACTATAATTTTAGTAATTACACTTTAATTAATTTTTACTAACCATATTTTGCCTCTAGTTTTTTCAATTGCATCTGATTCATATTTTACATATGTGTTAAGGGTTAAATAATGGACGAACATGTTTCAGTAGAAGTCTCTAGAACAGTTTTGGCGTTTACCCCACTTTCAACACCGTTCAGTTATATCACGTCCCTTTTCCATGGGTAAGGTTACCAGTAATACCGGTTTCATTTATCCTTACACCAGCGTATGAGTCGTAATGATAAACCGGACAATCCTGAGTACCAAGAAGGGAAAGACTTGACTGTGGAAAGGGAGATTTGATGAGCTATTTCCCCATTTGCAATAACGTTTTTAACTCAATATTAAAACGTTGATGTTTTTGAAGATTTTCTTTATTTTTCAAAGAATTTTCCAAGGTCCATCTGCTATAGGTTTGTCGTATGTAGGATTTAGTTTTAGAAGTATTACTGAAAATAAAAAAGAATCGCCAGCCGTTCCTACCTGCGACCGAGGCGTCTGGTACAAATCCCTGTTTCTTGCATCCTCCAGCAAAACATCCACCATGCTTCTAAGAAAATCCTGTACTACTTCCTAATTTTAAGACTGCTAAGAACAATTACACCGTCCTATAAGTGAAACTTTTTTCCGGTTACCGTAAAACTACTTTTCTCCCTTTCTTAATACCCTGAAGATCGATAATTAATGCTGCACCATTTCAAATGGTATACTGCACCATTACCAGGGGTATACTGCACCATTACAAGGGGTATACTGCACCATTAACAAAGGGTATACTGCACCATTAACAAAGGGTATACTGCACCTTTAACAAAGGGTATATAGCTCCATTACAAGAGGTATACTGCACATTACAAAGGATTATTTGCACCATTACAAGGTGTATACTACTACCGTTACAAGGGGTATACTGCATCGTTATAAAGGGGTATACTGCACATTACAAAGGGTATACATCACCATTAACAAGGGGTATACATCACCATTAACAAAGGGTATACTGCATCGTTATAAGGGGTATACTGCACCATTACAAAGGGTATACATCACCATTAACAAGGGTATACAGCACCAATTAACAAAGGGTATACTGTACTATTAACTATTAACTATTGTACTATTAACAAAGGTTTATACGGCCACCATTAACAAAAGGGTATACTGCACACATAACAAAGGGTAAAATTGCACCATTAACAAAGAGTATACTGTACCATTAACAAAGGTATACTGCACCATTTACAAAGGGTATACATCACCATTAACAAAAGGTATACTGCACCATTACACAGGGTATACTGTACCATTAACAAGGTTATTACTGCACATTAACAATGAGTATACTGCACCATTAACAAAAGTATACTGCACCATTAACAAAGGAGTATACAGCACCATTAACAAAGAGTATACAGCACCACTAACAAAGAGTATACTGCACCATTAACAAAGAGTATACAGCACCATTAACAAAGAGTAACAGCACCACTAACAAAGAGTATACAGCACCACTAACAAAGAGAGTATACTGCACCATTACAAAGGATATACTGCACCATTAACAAAGAGTATACAGCACCTTTAACAAAGAGTATACAGCAAACAATAACAAAAGAGTACACTGCACCATAAACAAAGAGTATACAGCACCACTAACAAAGAGTTACAGCACCATTAACAAAGGGTATACTACACCATTAACAAAGGGTATATAGCTCCATTACAAGAGGTATTACTGCACCATTACAAAGGATATATTGCACCATTTACAAGGGTGTATACTACACCGTTACAAGGGGTATACTGCATCGTTATAGGGGGTATACTGCACCATTAACAAAGGGTATACATCAACCATTAAACAACGGGTATACAGCACCATTAACAAAGGGTATACAGCACCACTAACAAAGAGTATACAGCACCAACTAACAAAGAGTATACAGCACCACTAACAAAGAGTATACAGCACCATTAACAAAGGGTATACTACACCCATTAACAATGCGTATACTACACCACTAACAAAGGGTATACTGCACCATTAACAAGGGTATACTGCACATTTAACAAAAGGTATATTGCACCATTGAAACAAGGGTATAATGCACCACTAAACAATGAGTATACTGCACGATTTACACAGAGTATACAGCACCATTAACAAAGGGTACACTACACCATTAACAAATAGATTCGGCCTTCGTGATTAAATTACTACACACCTTAACTCCAAATCGTGGATATACTAGCCGGTATATCACTCAAAAATGAGATCTATTTCAAACTAAGACTTTTTTAAACTTAAAGAGATAACAAATTAAGGGTGAACTATGTTTTGATATGAACGTTGTTTTTCCTTGATAAAATCACATCGAAACATAGTTCACCCTTAATTTGGTATCCCTTTAAGTTATAAAAAAGTCCTAGGTTTTGAATAGATCTCATTTCATTATTCCCTTTTTCAATTGTTCTATAAGCTCATCATGGCAATGTGTTACTGTCCACATTCTAACACAACGTTTTCGACCGCGTTCAAAAATGTTGGTAAAGCAAGTGAATTGACGTCATTTAAAACAATTACGTCATCGTTTACTATTCAAATTTTCCAACGGTCTTACAGCAAAAAGCTCGTGACTTCATTCATAAAATGTCAAGCACAACGTAGTAACGCATGCGCACTAAGAAAACGTTGTTTGAAAAAATACGCGGGAGGGAATTTTCAACAGCCAAAAATAGTTCCGGAAATTTAAAGTTGATATACTGCATTTAGATCACGCTCAAATCCTTCTTTGTGTATTAAAGAGAAATTGTCAATAGTGTTAAAAATGCACCATTAACAAAGGATATAACTGCACCATTAACAAAGGGTATACAGCACCACTAACAAAGAGTATACTGCACCATTAACAAAGGGTATCAGCATCACTAACAAAGGTATACGCACCACTAACAAAGGTAATACTGCACCATTAAACCCAGGGTATACTGCACCATTAACAAAGGGTATACGGCACCACTAACAAAGGGTATACTGCACCATTAACCCAGGTAATACTGCACCATTAACAAAGGGTATACAGCACCACTAACAAAGAGTATACAGCACCACTAACAAAGAGTATACTTCACCATTAACCCAGGTATTACTGCACCATTAAACAAAGGGTATACTGCACCACTAACAAAGAGTATACTGCACCATTAACCCAGGGTATACTGCACCATTAACAAAGGGTAATACTGCACCACTAACAAAGAGTATACAGCACCACTAACATAGAGTTTACTTCACCATTGAACAAAGGTAATACTGCACCATTAACAAAGGGTAATACTGCACCACTAACAAAGGTTATACTGCACATTAACCCAGGGTATACTGCACCATTAACAAAGGGTATACTGCACCACTAACAAAGAGTATACAGCACCACTAACAAAGAGTATACAGCACCACTAACAAAGAGTATACTTCACCATTGAACAAAGGGTATACTGCACCATTAACAAAGGGTATACTGCACCATTAACAAATGGTTATACTGCACCATTAACAAAGGGTATACAGCACCACTAACAAAGGAGTATCAGCACACTAACAAAGAGTACAGCAACATTAACAAAGGGTATACAGCAACACTAACAAAGAGTATACTGCACCATAACAAAGGGTATACAGCAACACTAACAAAGGTATACTGCACCATAAACAAAGAGTATACAGCACCACTAACAAAGAGTATACAGCACCACTAACAAAGAGTATACAGCACCACTAACAAAGAGTATACTTCACCATTGAACAAAGGGTATACAGCACCATTAACAAGGGTTATACAGCACCATTAACAAAGGGTATACTACACCATTAACAAGGGTTTACAGCACCATTAACAAAGGGTATACAGCACCATTAACAAAGAGTATACAGCACCACTAACAAAGAGTATACAGCACCACTAACAAAGAGTATACAGCACCATTAACAAAGGGTATACTACACCATTAACAATGCGTATACTGCACTACTAACAAAGGGTATACTCACCATTAACAAAGGGTATACTGCACATTTAACAAAGGGTATATTGCACCATGAACAAAGGGTAATAATGCACCCACTAACAATGAGTATACTGCACGATTACACAGAGTATACAGCACCATTAACAAAGGGTATACTACACCATTAACAAATAGATTCGGCCTTCGTGATTAGTACTACACACCTTAACTCCAAATCGTGATATACTAGCCGGTATATCACTCAAAATGAGATCTATTTCAAACTAGGACTTTTTTATAACTTAAAGGGATACAAATTAAGGGTGAACTATGTTTTGATATGAACGTTGTTTTCCTTGATAAAATCACGTGTATTTATCAAGGAAAATAACGTCATATCGAAACATAGTTCACCCTTAATTGGTATCCCTTTAAGTTATAAAAAAGTCCTAGTTTTGAAATAGATCTCATTTCATTATTCCTTTTTTCAATTGTTTCTATAAGCTCATCATGGGCAATGTGTTACTGTCACATTCTAACACAACGTTTTCGACCGCGTCAAAAATGTTGGTAAAGCAAGTGAATGACGTCATTTAAAACAATTACGTCATCGTTACAATTCAAATTTCCAAACGGTCTTTACAGCAAAAGCTCGTGACTTCATCATAAATGTCAAGCACAACGTAGTAACGCATTGCTCACTAAGAAACGTTGTTTGAAAAATACGCGGGAGGGAATTTCAACAGCCAAAAATAGTTCCGGAATTTAAAGTGATATACTGAATTTAGATCACGCCTCAAATCCTTCTTTGTGTATAGAAGAGAAATTGTCAATAGTGTTAAAATGCACAATAACAAAGGATATACTGCACCATTAACAAAGGGTATACAGCACCACTAACAAAGAGTATACTGCACCATTAACAAAGGGTATACAGCATCACTAACAAAGGGTATACGGCACCACTACAAAGGGTATACTGCACCATTAACCCAGGGTATACTGCACCATTAAACAAGGGTATACGGCACACTAACAAGGGTATACTGCACCATTAACCCAGGGTATACTGCGCACCATTAACAAAGGGTATACAGCACCACTAACAAAGAGTATACAGCACCACTAACAAAGAGTATACAGCACCACTAACAAAGAGTATACTTCACCATTGAACAAAGGGTATACTACACCATTAACAAAGGATATACTGCACCATTAACAAATGGTATACTGCACCATTAACAAAGGGTATACAGCACCACTAACAAAGAGTATACAGCACCACTAACAAAGAGTATACAGCACCATTAACAAAGGGTATACAGCAACACTAACAAAGAGTATACTGCACTATAAACAAAGAGTATACAGCACCACTAACAAAGAGTATACAGCACCATTAACAAAGGGTATACTACACCATTAACAAGGGGTATACAGCACCATTAACACAGGGTATACAGCACCATTAACAAAGGGTATACAGCACCATTAACAAAGAGTATACAGCACCACTAACAAAGAGTATACAGCACCACTAACAAAGAGTATACAGCACCATTAACAAAGGGTATACTACACCATTAACAATGCGTATACTGCACCACTAACAAAGGGTATACTGTACCATTAACAAAGGGTATACTGCACATTTAACAAAGGGTATATTGCACCATGAACAAAGGGTATAATGCACCACTAACAATGAGTATTCTGCACGATTAACACAGAGTATACAGCACCATTAACAAAGGGTATACTACACCATTAACAAATAGATTCGGCCTTCGTGATTAGTTACTACACACCTTAACTCCAAATCGTGATATACTAGCCGGTATATCACTCAAAATGAGATCTATTTCAAACTAGGACTTTTTTATAACTTAAAGGGATACAAATTAAGGGTGAACTATGTTTTGATATGAACGTTGTTTTCCTTGATAAAATCACGTGTATTTATCAAGGAAAATAACGTCATATCGAAACATAGTTCGCCCTTAATTGGTATCCCTTTAAGTTATAAAAAAGTCCTAGTTTGAAATAGATCTCATTTCATTATTCCTTTTTCAATTGTTCTATAAGCTCATCATGGGCAATGTGTTACTGTCACATTCTAACACAACGTTTTCGACCGCGTCAAAAATGTTGGTAAAGCAAGTGAATGACGTCATTTAAAACAATTACGTCATCGTTACAATTCAAATTTCCAAACGGTCTTTACAGCAAAAGCTCGTGACTTCATTCATAAAATGTCAAGCACAACGTAGTAACGCATGCGCACTAAGAAACGTTGTTTGAAAAATACGCGGGAGGGAATTTCAACAGCCAAAAATAGTTCCGGAAATTTAAAGTGATATACTGAATTTAGATCACGCTCAAATCCTTCTTTGTGTATAGAAGAGAAATTGTCAATAGTGTTAGAATGCACCATTAACACAAAGGGTATACAGCACCACTAACAAAGAGTATACTGCACCATTAACAAAGGGTATACAGCATCACTAACAAAGGGTATACGGCACCACTAACAAAGGGTATACTGCACCATTAACACAGGGTATACTGCACCATTAACAAAGGGTATACAGCACCACTAACAAAGAGTATACAGCACCACTAACAAAGAGTATACAGCACCACTAACAAAGAGTATACAGCACCACTAACAAAGAGTATACACCACCACTAACAAAGAGTATACTTTACCATTGAACAAAGGGTATACTGCACCATTAACAAAGGGTATACTGCACCATTAACAAATGGTATACTGCACCATTAACAAAGGGTATACAGCACCACTAACACAGAGTATACAGCACCACTAACAAAGAGTATACAGCACCACTAACACAGAGTATACAGCACCACTAACAAAGAGTAAACTGCACCACTAACAAAGAGTATACTTCACCATTAAACAAAGGGTAAACTGCACCACTAACAAAGAGTATACTTCACCATTAAACAAAGGGTATACTGCACCATTAACAAAGAGTATACAGCACCACTAACAAAGAGTATACTTCACCATTAAACAAAGGCTATACAGCACCACTAACAAAGAGTATACAGCACCACTAACAAAGGGTATACAGCACCACTAACAAAGGGTATACAGCACCACTAACAAAGGGTATACTGCACCACTAACAAAGAGTATACTTCACCATTAAACAAAGGGTATACAGCACCACTAACAAAGAGTATACAGCACCACTAACAAAGGGTATACAGCACCACTAACAAAGGGTATACAGCACCACTAACAAAGAGTATACAGCACCACTAACAAAGGGTATACATCACCACTAACAAAGAGTATACAGCACCACTGACAAAGGGTATACAGCACCACTAACAAAAGGTATACAGCACCACTAACAAAGAGTATACAGCACCACTAACAAAGAGTATACAGCACCACTAACAAAGAGTATACTGCACCATTAACACAGGGTATACAGCACCACTAACAAAGAGTATACTGCACCATTAACAAAGAGTATACAGCACCACTAACAAAGAGTATACTTCACCATTAACAAAGAGTATACAGCACCACTAACAAAGAGTATACTTCACCATTAACAAAGAGTATACAGCACCACTAACCCGGCCGGGTAGCTCAATTGGTAGCGTATCTGACTCGTGATCTGGAGGTCACGGGTTCGATACCCGGTTGCGGCGACATTCTTTCGGGCGATGTTTTCCATTGCCTCTCACCTCTGATCTATGTGAGAAAGTAGTCAGTGGCTTCGAAAGAATGTTGTGTAAGTACTGGTGTGGGAAAGCCAGGAAAACATGGGTAGGTGCACTGACCGCCGTGATATGACCAAAGCTGTTGAAAGCGGCGTTAAACTCCAAACAAACAAACAAACAAATACAGCACCACTAACAAAGAGTATACAGCACCACTAACAAAGAGTATACAGCACCACTAACAAAGAGTATACTGCACCATTAACAAAGAGTATACAGCACCACTAACAAAGAGTATACAGCACCACTAACAAAGAGTATACAGCACCACTAACAAAGAGTATACTGCACCATTAACAAAGGGTATACAGCACCACTAACAAAGAGTATACTGCACCATTAACAAAGGGTATACAGCACCACTAACAAAGGGTATACTGCACCATTAACAATGTTTAAGAGTATCGTTTTACAAAAACGTTTGTTTCATAAAGATATAATGCATCTGTACTTCGAAATAATCTGCATAGCTCAAATAGATGCACCACAAAAGGCTTTACAGCTTATATATAAGGGCAGTAATTACCGAGGCTTCATATAGAATAAGTCCATAACTTGTGTCCCTTGTACTGACACATATACATGTAAGAATGGCATTTATTCAAAATTAAACAAGGACATTAAAGATGCATTTTAGTGGAAAATGCCCAGCGTGTGCGCATCTTAACATTAAATTCCTTGATATTTCAATATTTTTTCCATGGTTTCCCTGTATTTTCCGTGTACTTTCGTATTTTTTTGTTAAAAGTCCACGAACAAAAACTGCGGCCGGACAGAGTGCCATCAACATAGAGAAGCAATGTCTTACGTACCGAATTATTTCCTAAGTATATTCGTCGCTTCGACAGTCCCGGGTATAAGTGTGGTGTTCTCCCGAAGACAACTGAGCTGCATTGGCACGAAGTCTCTAAACATGTTATCAACATCGCCTAGAAAACAAAAACAAAAAGCCTTGGTTAATCTCTATTATTGGTTATCTACTCGCTTTAGGTAAGGCTCAATACTGGAAACAATAGTGTTCGAATATTTGCGATAGTGTGCGATGGAAACACATACAGCAGGGATCTCATTTTGTTACACCTTTCCAAAGCAGGTGACTAACTTGTATCTAACACCGTCAAAAGGTGGTTCTGTTATGTCTTGGCCGCTCGTTCACCAAACATATGTTTCCTATTCCTTGCACAATTCTTACCATTTATCATGCTACATGTACCTACCTAACATACCTTAAGCCCATTGGTGAAAGAAGAACAATGACTTTTGTTAATCATCGAAACAAATGATTGGCCAATTCGGGGATCAAACTCATGACCCCTTGATTGATAGCCCTGTATTTATCAACAGATCTATCGAGACTATACGTCTTTTGATTTCGACAATTAATTAATTGATTGATTGATTGTTGTTTAACGTCGTTTTCAACAATCTTGAAGTCATATCACGATGACAAATTTACCTACACATATTTTTCTTACACCAGTACACACCAGTGTTTCTGAGCAACTGGCTGCTTTTCTACATAAATTGTTTGTCCATTGATGGATGACAAATGACGTTTTAGCATTGTCAAACGTCGGAAAGAAAGTTGGCCGAGCTGGGATTCGAACTTACAACTCCTCGATTAACAGCTACCGGGGCTCGGCTTTGGTCTGGACAAAGTCGGCAATATTTGTTACAGCAATTTATAGTGTTTGCTGTAAAAGCGTACTGAACCTGTATATTATGATTAATGGTAAACATGTATGTAACATATTCTGCGAAGAATTATAGAAATACGCGGGGATGTCAACAATCATTATTTCTCTAGCTTTGCCAGTCTCGTGTAAAATCTAAAAATAGGATTTGACTATATAAGTATATATATATTGTCAATATATAGACAAAAGCTATATAATAGATTGTAAACGAGACTGGCACCTGTGATCTAAAGAGCCGCCCGGATGATGTGAAATGACGTCACATATATTACGTCACAGCCTACTAGAATTCCCGTATCGAAAGTTGATTGGTTAATAAACTGTAATGATTACTGACCCTGGTCCGGGTACTTTCCGTACACTTCACGCCATCGCTCCCTCACTTCAGGCATCTTTGTGTTCTCGCCGATATGCAAGTCTTTACGTAAACCCATGGGCTCTCGGGCTTCCTTCATACTGATGGGTACCTTAAACAGAAGAGTAAGGAAACATTGGTGTTGATGGAAGTCTATTTACAGCCAGGCCAACACTTCAGTCATAATGTACGGTGTTCCGTTAGGGCCATCGTGCTATCGCACTGTCAACAAGCACACGCGATGCCACGATAGCACGATGACACGATGGTGATGGCACGATGACACGATGACACGATGAAACGATGGTGATGGTACGATGACACGATGGTGATGACACGATAGCACGATGACGATGACGCGATGACACGATGGTGATGGAGCGACGCTACGATGGCAAGATGACGATGACGAGATATTACATCGCTTCATCGTCATCATGCCATCGTGTCATCACTTTCGTGTCATCGTACCATCATCATCGTGTCATCATGCTATCGTGGCATCGCGTCTGCACGATAGCCCTAACGGAACACTATCGCGCTGTCAACAAGCACACGCGATGCCATGATAGCACGATGACACGATGGTGATGACACGATGACACGATTCATTGCTCATCAGGTTTTCAAAGGTCGTTTTGTTTGCATTGTTGGGGTTTAGGGTCGTTTTCAACAGCATGTATGCCCAATCGCCATCACAGTGCACATACTCATGTTTTCTGGGTGATTCTACCCAGCTAGGCAATAGGACTGAAAGCAGTGTGGTAAGAGGAGCCATTGCTGATCATGTTTTCAAAGGTCGTTTTGATTGCGTTGTTGGTTTTTTAAGGCCGTTTTCAACAGCATGTATGTTAAATACCCCTCACTGCTCACACACACATGCTTCCTGGGTGAATCAACCCATCTACGCGATAGGACTGAAAACAGTGTGGTATAAGGAGCCATTGCTCATCATCTTTTCAAAGGTCAATGTGATTGCGTTGTTGGGGTTTATAGGCCGTTTTCAATAGCATTTATGTCCAATCACCCTCACAGTTCACAAACTCATGGGACCTAGTTGAATCAACCCAGCTATGCGTTAGGACTGAAAACAGTGTGGAAAGAGGAGCCATTGCTAATCATGATTTCAAAGGTCCTTTTGTTTGTATTGTTGGGTGTTTTACGCCGTTTTTAACATCATATATGTCAAATCACCCGCACTGTTCACATACTCACGCGTCCTGGGTGATTCAATCCAGCTACTCAATAGTACTGAACACACTGTGACAAAGGGAGCAATTGCCCGCCCTGCTTTCAGAGGTCGTTGTGTTTGTATTGTTGGTGTTTTAGGCCGTTTTATACATCATTCCAGTCATACCAGCCCGTCAGTTCCCACACTCGTGATCCCTGGGTGAATAAACCCAGCTATGCAATAGACCTGAACACATTATGGGAAGAGAAGCAATAGCCCGCCATGCTTTAGAATGTCGTTTTCAACAGCATGTATGCCGAATCGCCATCACAGTGCACATACTCATGTTTTCTTGGTGATTTGACCCACCTAGGCAATAGGACTGAAAACCATAGTAGTACTGACAACCCCACAATCCTGGGCTGGTGGTATTGATTATGAATATCATATTCGATGTCTTTCTTTGGTTTCTCTTAAATGAATATTGCCCTGTTTCTATATTTGTTTATTCTAACGAACCAACTATTCAATCAATCAATTGCTGAACATTGTGATTCAATCGTCTATTTAAAACAAAAATATGACTAATAATGTCTTTCTTTGGTTTCTCTTAAATGAATATTGCCCTGTTTCTATATTTGTTTATTCTAACGAACCAACTATTCAATCAATCAATTGCTGAACATTGTGATTCAATCGTCTATTTAAAACAAAAATATGACTAATAATGCATTTCGTAACTGTTTTATTTATTTCTAAAAAAATGAGAAATTAAAGATATATAATAAGGCAAAGACCTGTTCAATCCATCATATTATCAAGGTCTCTAAGATCATACCCATTTAGCGGTAGATCGTGATTATCACGAAATTTGGACTTTCACAACTCAATTAGTTCACGCGTTACTTCTTCTGAACACGCCCTGAAAGTACATATAGTACACGTCTGCCATAAACAGGTTTTCACTGAATATATTGATTCTGACTTCCTATTTGCCTTGACAGCCAGGTTGAGGATATTTTCGCATATCGTATCCCAGACAGGGGTTTGATCTTCATTATACATTGCGACAGTGTATGCCGTCCTTAACATAGCTTTCATCATTTGCGGAAGAACTTCAACAACACTTTCGCATATTATAAACACGATCGGCTTTTTTTCAATAATGGCGTTATTAAGATAAAACTCGAACATGCGATCTTTACAAACATCTTTAGTGACAACGCAAACAAACACACACGATATCAGAGTACCCTTTTCCATCTCAGTAAATATTGAGACTCCTGGTGGTTCCTTATCAAAGAAAACCAAATCATTAGTTGTACGCAAAAGTGACTTTAGTCCATTATGTAACGGATCGTATATGTTATCGCTGCACATGCTCTTGTCATCGTTATGATGAGCAAGCATTACGAGAAATTCTTGTCGTTGGACTTCTAACGTATAGTTCATGTTGTCAAAGTGTTCATTGATGTTACATACAATGTTTCCTCCTAAATATGTCGTTATGAAAGCCTGTCTTTCGTTATCATATGCCCGTTTTCGTAACATTGAGTATCTTTTTACGGTAACTATAATTACCACACTAACCACTATCAAACTCATGATGGTAAAGCTAACGTAGAGGCTATCACGGTAACAAAGAAACTTACAATCACGGAACGTTGTGACTCCAATCTTTACAGACTTCCCTTCCATATAACAGTTATATATTCGTCTATTATATGTAATACTCGAGATCCATTTGACAAAGTCTGTGGTTTTGCATGAACATTCAAATGGATTCATCGTCAAATCAACCGTTGTGTTGTATACTTTTATTAGTTTTTGTAAATCGACAATTGCATTTGCGTCCAAAGATTTTATTAAATTGTTTCTCAAATCTAATAACTGGAGATACTTTAAATCTTTTGACGTTATTGGGACCGACGTCAGTCCATTGTCATTCAGGAATAGTTTCTTTAATTGCATATTTCTAGAAAATATGCCACGTGGCAAATTTAGTAATCCGTTCCTACCTAAATCGAGGTACTCCAGCCTTGCCCATGTTACAAACAGTAGGCTGAACTCTGGAAAGTTATTCATTTTCTGAAGGTTGTTGTTACAAAGAACAAGTCGTTTTGACTGCACATTGCCTTTGATAAAGAAATAGTATATGTCATTATTTGAAAGATCTACCTCATCCAAGTATGCATTGTCTGGAATGGTCCATGTGATATTTATCTTTTCGATATCACAATTAGTTAATTTTAGCCTTTTAAGCCTCATCATTGTACAAGAGCTGGCGTCAAAATTATCATAAAAGCCACCTGTAGTGAATTTGAAATTTTGGAGATTTAATTCTTTAACAAATAAAATAATCTTTAAAAACAGTGTACTGCCAAGGCTATCATTTCTGCAAAGTAAATGTGATTTTTGTTGTTCTATTGATGATGACACAGAGCTAGCTTGTGTTGTACTAATGTTAGAGAACGTTATGGTCTTCAGGTTTTTGAAAACGTCAAATACAGGCGAATTTATCCATCTCCCAGTATTTCCACTTTGTAATGCAATTACCACCACTGAAGACGCATACATCGACTGAACTGGAAAAAGATCGTATGGAGGACTTGGCCATACCTCATATATATCAAAGTCCAGCACAATTGTCTGCTTTCCAAGCATTAACGATTTAATGCCTTTGTCATTTATCATTCGAACGAAATCCGCATCAAATAAAAGGGGTCTGCTTCCAAAATTTCCGACATTTATCATATTTAGTGTGTTTATATTAGGAAGCACACCTTTCTCAGTAAGTGCATCAAAGAAATATGGGTACAGGGTTTTATCATGCATATACAATTGCCTGCATCCTGAAAGATCTAACACCTCAACGTTATCCAATCCAACAAATACACTTTTGTCCATGTCCAGACCTAAAGAATGATGAAATCCTAAACGTTTTAAAGAAATTAAAGGCGAGAATGTGCCAGCTTTCAATTTATATGAGTTTACATGAGACTCTATATCTAGATAAGTAACCGATTTCCACGACTCATCATCAAAATCGTATGATTCCAACGATCCGTTTAAATCCAGTATAAAGACGTTGTGAACATTCGGAGGAATGACCTTTGGTATCTCATAGTTACATGTCATCAAAGCCTTGTTTAATGCACAATTTGGTTGACCCAATAGCTGTCTTACAAGGTGGACTAGAATGAACGATAACCGTAGGATATTCTCCATGTCTGTTATTGTTCGAACTGATGGTTTTCTGAAAAAAAAGTAATTAAACGTGTCAAACAAAATATGTAGGATAAACTGATCATCTTTTTTGTTAGAGAATAAATAACCAACCCTTTCCCGTATACTATAGCAGTTAAGGCAGTTCACTTTAATTATACTTATCAGTTTGGTTTGAGAAGAGCATCCCTCATATAGTGATATTACCATTAATGAACTTTTCATAAGTAAGAGTATGTTTTGTGTATCTTCCAGATTCTAATTTGATGTAGACAACATTAATTAAACAAAACGTTTTGTATGTTTATCAAAAAACAACAACAACATATAATCAGAGTAAACATAAATGTGTTAATCTAAAGATGACATCTACTATTATGCGTATAGGTCAATTCCAATACACTACATATCTCCCTTTTTTAGAATATCAGTTATATAATCAATGGCAGCATTCTATAGACCTAAAGGTTACCTAATGTGACAAAGTCTACTTGATTTTCGAAGTGTTCAAGGCATGGCCTTATGCAACATCCTTTCCCTATTACATACTTAAATATGATGTCCAACCCAATGTAAACATGAAGCTGAACTTTTTGTATATACAATAAGAAAAGCTACGATGTATCATTATTATCACGTAAAGTGGGCGTGTATAGTAATTCAGTGCAGTTTGCACTGTCAGAACTGCTGTATTCAATCAATAGTAAGTATATCTTTCCTGAATAATGTCAACTGAAAATATAATGTTTTATACAGTAGTTGTGGTTAGTGCAAACTAATTTCTGCAAACCAAATTTTCCATTTTTTTATTTACCGAAAGATCGGATTCTTTAAAAAAGTTTGTTGTATGTCGGAAAGGGTAAATATACTAATAGTATATCAATATAAACCCTGATGTGAACATAAAGGTAGTTATATCCCTTTAGTAATTGTCTAATGCAATCTGATTGTAAATGCGACTCCCATCTACTTCGACAGTTTCCAATCTCGTTCAACCTATTTTCTTCTACATCATCTCTTTAATGTTATGATACTCTTCTTAGAGGTTGTGCTACTGGCTTTGAGCGTGAAGTAATTAAGTGGGCAGACTCCATGACATAGATATGGATACAGTTTCTTATAATTACATAATGTTTGGACTTAGCACCCTTAGTTGTTTCGGTGATTCTCGTCACAATTAAGGTTGCCATTTTCCTTGCAAACAGACAACACTGCTTATGAAACAATCTGTTGTTTTTATAGGGGTTCCACTATTTTTGGAGGATATTACTTGTCTGTAATTTCGGGAATTCCGATGTCGTGCGAACTATGACAATGCATGGTAAAAAAGAGTCAATGGTCACGTACAGGTTCACTCCTCCTAATTGTACCATCAAATTTTTCCTTTTGAATTCACCTCATCTAATTTGAATGTGATTCTGTTTTGCTATATATATATATCTACTTGTCAAAGAGCTGACCTGCTACTTTGGTTTACACCACTATAATATTTCTTTTTAATGTTTTTGTTATCAAGTTGGACATTTCAGATCCTTTCCAATAGGGCCATGTTTATGAAACCGACAACAGCATATGTACTGTCTTACCCTTTTGGCTTGTTTTAACTATAAGCATCCTTAGACATCTTTTAACTGGGTCCTTTGATATATAATATTTATTTCCTCCAATATATGAAGATCTTACAAATATGAACACTATGATAAACACACAAGACAGAACACAAAGGAAAGGTTATACACACAAATAAAATATTTCTTCAAATTACCACACTTATATTAGAGCCAATGACTATCATAAGATAGAAAACATAGAAAACATAGAAAACATATCTGGAACAGAATAAGTGCACGGAAGAAGAGTTCATTATACTTCAGGTGTAAGAAATGCCGGAAATGAGAATGTTCTTATTGATAAATGTATCCTCATCCGCAATCCTTACACAATCTAATGACATGACATTGAATGTGTTCAACCGAGGCGCTCTAAACAGTTATCATAGCTAACGTATATACATAGGAAGGGCACTATATATACACGAAGAACCATGCAATAACGCAGATGTATATGCAACTGCATATCCCTACACGATACATAGAACACAACAAAATATTACATAAATGTACAACAAATGGGCGTTTGTATATTCAAATTGACAATATATAAATATCACGTTCCTGGGATAGAGGTAAACACGTGAAATATTAGACCCATTGAGGGTATAACTATATACGGGATATCACGTGTATACGGCGCCAGCCCTGTAGTATATAAATGTATGTACTGTAGGTAGGATAGGCATGGGCTCTGGGGAGAGTGAGAGAGTGATAGACAGGCCTGGGGGAGAGAGAGAGTCATGAGACTCTAGTTTACCTATTTAAATGTGGAAGACAGTGGTGCAGAGGTAGAGCGTCGGCCTCTCGTATCAAAGGTCCCTGGTTGGAGTCCCGTGATGAGCGGGTCCTGACTTTGGGATTTTTCCACACAAACGGCGCGAGTACTGGTGAAGTCTCCAGGAAGCAGACATCGAGCGTGATTAATCTAAGCCCAAGGCTTGTTTCGCAATCGATGTAAAATAAATAAGTTTAAACTAAAACCTATTTAAATAAATAAATAAATGTATCACTATACGATCTCTTTCATTTACCTGTGTTTTCCTCGTGGACAATTTGATGTAGCTAGCCAGAGTGCTACATAAGTTATTTGATGCCTTGACAATGGATAATCGAACTTGTGGTGTGTCGGACATGATGTGCGTATTAATGTGAAAGGTAGTGTTGGACACTTTGACAATTTGACCTGATGTGAAATGTAGTGTTGGACACTTTGACAATTGTGTTGCCGTATTGAGCCATCTAGAGACGTTTGCCAGTGAATCGTAAGTAACAATCTTTCGTTATTCCGTTTACGTAACTGGCAAGGCAAAATGACAGAACAAATGTTTTTAGAATAGTTTCAGTCCGCAGATGGACACATGACTAATTTAAAAACCACTATTGGGGCTCAATGCGTGGCAGAAATTGTTCAAAGTTTTGACGGTAGTAATCTAAAAGAATTTAAAGAATGGATTAAAAGTATTGAAAAATTTGGCCCGTTAACTAGAATATCTAATGAAAGGGTTAAATATATAGCATATCAGGCAAGCACAGGACCTGTCAGTTATTTCACAAAACGATATATTGAACAGCATGGTGATCACACCTGGGATCAAATTAAGAGGAAGTTAAAATTGCGGTTTCACGAAGTAGTCAATTTTCAGCATGCGTTGCTGATTTTGAGGAAAAATTAGGCAAAAAACGAGTGGGAAACTTGTGGGTTATTTCATTGACTGGCTCAGGGAAGATTCTCTTAAAATAGAAATAATGAGGGAAAACCCACAACTCTTTCAGAACGCGGTAACGATAGCTACAGATTCTCCGTAGGCGATTTCAATTGCGAACGGGTCACGCGCCGAGAGAAAATCATCAAGTTGATGAGGCCGTCCCGATGGAGGTAGATCACTATAGACAGAACATTAAGTGACGATCAATTCGAGGTACCTGTACAAATTATATCTCCGACGCCACTTTATCATGTCCAAAAAACATTGCTTACTTTGGTCCCCATGAACAACTTACCTATAGCTTACCTTTTATACAATTGGGTTATTATTTCTAGGGTGAATCTACATTTCGATTTCGTATGTGAAGGTATGCATAACGTATGTGAAGGCCTGCATACGAATTTGAAGTAAAATCATCTATTGAGTTAATGGAGCTCAAACAGGAATGCACTGCATCCATAGAGTATTTCACACTCGCAGCACCGTATGTTGTAGGAGTTACCCCTGCAACTATGATCTACACATTTGATCTAAGGTCGGTGAATTTTTCCCAAAACGTGCGATGGGATAAAGTAAGTTATTTACAGAGTTAGAATTTACAAGAAGCAATTGCGACTTATTTAAATAAAACCATGTATGAGCCTTTCCGGAGGGCTCTGCCGGGTTTGTTGTCCGAAATAAAGTGTTTAGATAAAATACGATGTGACATTAAAAATGAAGTAAGTTTGTCGCGTAGCGCTTTGTATAAGGTTTGTTGTCCGAAATAAAGTGTTTAGATGAAATACGATGTGACATTAAAAATGAAGTAAGTTTGTCGCGTAGCGCTTTGTATAGGTAGTGTCATAGTGGTCAGTCATATTAGTCTTATTATCTTGTCAGATAAGAAAATGTAGCGTTTTAGTTAAATGTCTGCCAAATTATTTTCGTAAAGGGATGACAAAAGGGCGGAACGAAGCGGTTCAGAATGAAGTGAACTCCAAACGATGGATACATGGCGGGAATCCACCGCCAACCGTTTCCGCGCCGTCCGGAGAATGGTTAACAGGGTCCGTTGGGACGCCTTGAGAGTACCTGTATGATTTATCAGAGTTTGTTTTTGAGCAAAGGGGCTCATGAAGTTCCGGAAAAGAACTAACTATGTTTAATGTGTTTGTAGCAGTTAAGCTGCAGTCTATAGAATCGTATATCTATTGTAACCATATACTACGTTCATGTTGTTATCATGTGTGGACATTATAAGCACATCGAGATCATAAAAAATCATCGTATAGTCAGGTTTTGTGTTTGTGCTAACTATAATGAGCTGTGCGGTTATCTGCCTGGTGATGGACACACATTTAGGGTCCATTAAGATGATAACGAGCGGGAGAAATGCTAACAAATCGGGGATCAGCAGATTGAGAAACATACCTGTAGAGATATTGTTTTTCTACAATATCCAATTAACGTAGAAGGAACTGGACTTTATCTTTACAAGACAGGTTAACAATGAAACAGAGATCACGTTTATAATGACCACCTGTTAGACTCGTGAATTGATTTCTTGGAGAAGACGCGTTTATAATGACCACTTGTCAATCCGTTGAATAGAATTCCTGGAGAAGTTTCTATGGCATTTATGATCCTTACCTACGTCCGAAATCCACGCCGTGCCTCAACCATCTGGTTCGGACAAATGAACAATCAATTATTTGGCTACTTGATTATAACTGCAGACTTTGGTTTTTAAGATGTTGTTTTGATATTTGTAATTGTGCATATAAAATGTTGTGTTTAGTTTATGCATGCACTGTTTATTGTAGTTATTTTCAAATGTGTAGGGCTGCGTCAACCCATTGTGTTACTTATATATTTATACAATTTTCTGGGTGAAAATGTATTAAGAGGGGGACGAATGTAACACAGTGAGGGTAGAGGTAAAGAGGTTTACACGTGAGATATTAGATCCATAGAGAGTATAACTATATACGGGATATCACGTGTATACGGCGCCAGCCTTGTAGTATATAAATGTATGTTTTTGAGGACGCGGGGGAGAGGCATTGCATATATAGAGAGAGAGACATGAAGATATAGGGAGGAGATGCATGAGCTCTGGGGAGAGTCAGAGAGTGATAGACAGGCCTGGGAGAGAGAGAGAGAGAGAGAGTCATGAGACTCTAGTTTACCTATTTAAATAAATAAATGTATTACTGTACGATCTCGTTTATTTACCTGTGTTTTCCTCTTGGACAATTTGATGTAGCTGGCCAGAGTGCTACACATAAAGTGGATCAATTTTGGATTGGAAAACAAGTTTTTAAATACTTATATTGATAACTCTCCTGGAAGGGTAAACTTACTTGGTTTAAGGTACCAGTATAATGTCATATTTAAATATTATAATAATGTTGATAGCATAACTAGTACGCGTTTAAATCTAAGATGTATAAGATTTTGAAAGACATTCGGGCATCTTTAATGTTTAGTGCTGATGATAAAGCAAGAGACACTGTCTTTTTCACGATATTTAAAAATAATATGCTTGCTCCAAAGAGTCTGTAAAAGTAATGCTTAAACACAATTTTAACCCTTTCCCACTTGTAGACACGTTTTGGCGCATCTGCAGCAGACGACTTTTGAAAACATTAAGGCAACATGATTAAGATGTTGCTCAAAATTAGCAATTTCTACTTTTGCCACAATGTTTTCAACTCTATTTAATAATTAATCTCTCATTAATGAAGATTGTTCACGTTTTGTCAATATGTTTTGAAAGTCGTGTGCTGCAGAAGTGTTGTATGTGGGAAAGGGTTACACACAAAGATGACGGTCGATGTTATCAGCAAGATGAAGATTGAACGCTATGATTCTAGCTACATGTGAAGAAAGAAGTTTCTTTCAAATATAAGTTCAATAGGCCACATGACCCGTGAGAAAATACAAAATACAGAAATAAACATAACAAATGACATAGCAAGTCGAGCCTATTTACAAACATTCGAAAGAGGTAAAATGTCGCGTCATGTATATATCAACGGGTGTAAGTACGGCTTGTTAATTATTTCATATATATATAGTATGCGTGCTGCACCAGCGAGTCTTTACGGTTCGCGAGCGAACTGTACTGTTCAAAGAAAGATAATCAATGTTCTAAGATATTTGAATCGAGCGAAATTAACCACTAAGTGTTTCCACTCTAAATATATTTGATACGAATGACCCCATCAGCAGACAAGACACTACTGTTATGCTTGGATTTCTCCAGTTTGCGGACTTTATAAAAGATGGTACCATGCTGCTTGGTATATATGTTTTATTAGGGTTTTTACGCCGTTTTCTAAAAAAAAATTTATTTCACGGCAACAGTTAACATATTCATGGCCCTGGGTAAACAAACCAGTACTAGACTAGGACATTTTTCCTTTCCCATGGGCACTGGAAAGTTTCTCATTCAGGTTCATGAAAGGCACCTGAGATAATACTTGTTGTCATATTAGAGATTTGCTGCTCATATGTGCGTTTTAGAACATCACTGATACGTGTAATGTCATCGTCACTAAGTTTGACTGTTGCCATTTCTGACATTTCTGACGTGCTAGAACTATCGAGATTCTGGTGCATACCAGAATTCGAGTTGGTTGAAAATAGACGTGACTTTTAGATGTCATAAAAATCAAGTGAACATGATGCTTCCCTTTTCTTGGTGTTGGTGGATGCTGTAGATGGCTTCAATTAAGATGAAATAGCAACGTACACTTTTTTGTACAATATACTATTACACCCGGTTTAGCGTACCTCGTGTGCACCGTGCGCTTACAGTAAAATATATAAGGATGTAAGGATACACAAAATATGTAAAGATATAAGGATACACCAAATATATAAAGATGTAAGGATACACCAAATATGTAAAGATGTAAGGATACCTCAAATATGTAAAGATTTAAGGATACACCAAATATGTAGTGATGTAAAGTTACACCAAATATGTAAAGATGTAAGGATACACCAAATATGTTAAAATGTATGGATACACCAAATATGTAAAGATGTTAGGATACATCAAATATGTAACGATGTAAGGATAAATCAAATATGTTAAGATGTAAGAATACATCAAATATGTAAAGGATACATCAAACAATATAAGGATACATTAAATATGTAAAGATATAAGGATACAACAAATATGTAAAGATGTAAGGATACACAAAATATGTAAAGGATAGTGTGTACTGTCAGAGTTAATGAAGAGTAGCTATTGAACCAATCTAACATTGTCCTGTGTGCGAGAAATACCTTTTGAAGTACGCTAGCCTACATCTATAATCTCAATTCCTTAAAAAACCCATTCGAGAATATAGAAGGAGAGAGAGAGAGAAAGAGAGAGAGAGAGAGAGAGAGAGAGAGAGAGAGAGAGAGAGAGAGAGAGAGAGAGAGAGAGAGAGAGAGAGAGAGAGAGAGAAAAAAGAGGGAGAGAGAGAGAGAGAGAGAGAGAGAGAGAGAGAAGAGAGAGAGAGAGAGAGAGAGAGAGAGAGAGAATAGAAATAGAGAGAGGAGAGAGAGACAGATAGAAAGAGAGACATACCTGGCTGGGAATCGAACCGACCACCTCCCGCACGCAAGGCGGACGCATTACCACCAATCTCATTAAAATCAGACCAAAAAAATTCTATGTACGTATATTGGATCTGACTACACGTCATATTGGGTCGTCTCAAATTGACCCAACTCATTTAAATAATCATAAGCCGGTGCTCGTTTTTTTGTCCAATGAAATCGCACGATACAACAAACGCTCGGTTTCTGCTTCAAAATGGCTGCGTCTATAGAAACGCTCGAGAATGTTTTACATCAATTCGAAGTGCAAAGTTTAAGCCCGAACAAAAGCAGATATTTGACTGCATTTGGTACCGTAGAGATTGCATAGCTGTTTTGCCTACAGGATACGGAAAATCGTTACCATATCAGACAATTATTTCTGCAAAGAGCCTTGAAAATCGGTCATATATGGGAAAATTATCGTTTGTTGCCCATTGGTGTCATTGATGGAAGATTAAGTGCATCGTATCAAGGCATCAACGGATCTAAAGGCGATTTACAAAGGTATAGTGTATGTTATTATTTTTATCTTATATCATTACTTCATTATTAATTTACCTGTGAAGTGATAAGGTTATTACACGATATTGGTTAAAATTCTTACAAATGTGAAAGTACCTGACAAAATAAATAAGGTAGATCTAAAGAAATTTGAATAATGAATGACAATATGTAATTTCAGCAACGTATCTGTAGTTTAATTTAATATGTATTGATTCATTAAATGATCCATTGCTGCTAGTCATGTCAGAATGAATGTGAAATTATTTTATATTAACATTGTCTATATTTTGTTAGAAAATTTAAGACATTCATTCCATGTTCATTTTGGCTTTCACATTTGTGTCCTCTTGCAAAGAAATAGACTAAGCAAAAACTACATATGATTTGTTGAAGCAATCAAACTGCAGTGGATGGATTCCAACATTTACAAACCCATACAAACAGGGACTACTTATAGTCCCAGGTACATATAACATTTTTGACAGACTGTTAACCCTATCCAACCTAAAGACCCATTTTGACGCATCTGCAACAGATGACTTTTTGAAAACAAGCAATTTCTCATTTTGCCACAATTTTTCAACTTTTTTTCAGTAATTATACCTTTATTTCTAGAGATTTTCTATATATTGAGTAGATGTTTTCAAAGGAAACAGACTTAAACCTTTCCAACAAACACACGCTTTCTGACGCCTATGCAGCAGACGACTCTAGGAAACTTTAGGGGTTAAAATATAAACATAATAATGATAATTTAATATACCATAGAATGTTTACTTTGCTTCCCTAACTAGCCAAACCCATGTTGACATATCTCTATTTGAATACTTTCCATTTATTGCAGGTGAAAGTGTTGAAGGTGATGAACAATTAAAAAATGGTGATTTTGACACTATGTTTGCTTCGCCTCAATCTGACTAAAGTACACGATCTGACCAAATGTAAGCGTAGCGTTAATAGGAGATGATTTTAATGAGATAATTGGCTTCGCCTGAAACTTTGGTTGGGGACAAGAACCTGAGATTAGTTATACAACAGTGCAATGTATCCCTTCTGGGGATTTTATGAATTCCACACAGTAACTGAATGGTTAGTATGAGCTGTATTAAACCTTTCCCACATACAACATATCTGCTGCTCTGCAGCAGGTAACTTTGCAAACATCAAAGTGAAATGTAAAAAATATTTAAAAATGAAGGGATTTATAACCTTTGTAAATCTAGGAGTTGTGAGTTAGAACACCAGCTCTGTCAACATTCTTTCCAACGTTTGACATACATCACTGAGACAAGTGTAGTTCGTCTTCCACATAATATTATGGGCTTACTGTCTATGTTTAAAACCAGCCAGTTACTTCAGTTAACCCTTTCCCTCATACAGCAATTCTGCAGCAGACGACTTTAAACGTATTTTGTCAAAAAATAGAAAATCTCCATAATTGAATGGATAACCTATGACAAAAAGTGGAAAACATTGTGTCAAAAGAAATAATTGCACGTTTTGTGCAATTTTTTCTTTTGTCACTATGTTTTCAAAAAGCCGACTGCTGGAGATGCGTCAGAAAGCGTCTATATGAGGGAAAGGGTTAAGACAGTTAAGTCAGGAGACACATGCAAAGATGAACTTGTTGTCGTGATATAACTGCAATATTGTAGAAAATGGCGTTAAACCCCAAATCAATTAAAAAGAATTAAAAATGATTTGTCAAAAGTAGAAATAGCTCATCCTAAATTTGTCTGCTGCATAATATATGTGTCAGAAAGCTCTGATACGACTGGATGTCATGCAGTCTGGTTTGAATGATAAAAAACTAAGCAGATAAATGTTCCTTCTGTTTTTAAGAATAGTGACATGAGCCCATCAAAGGACCATCCTCTAAAGCCATGCATACACCTTTTAATATGAACAAGTGTATGAAAGGGTACCGTTAAGGAAGATAGCTAGTGTGTTATGGCTTCAAATTTACCTTTTAAGTTCATTCTTTTCCTCATCCAGACAACATTTGAAGCCTTCGCAGCAGATGACTTTTGAAAACATTGTGGCAAAACATTGTGAGCAATTTCCCTGTTTGCCAAAATGTTTTCAACTCTTATTCAATTAACTAATTATCATGTAGATATTTTCAATAGTTTTGCATAGAAGTCTTCAAAGTTGTGTTCTGCTGAGTTGCAGTATGTCACAAAAGGTTAAAGATCAACTTTGAAAAAGCTGACTAAACCCATATCAATTTTAGAATTGAAAATTATTGAAGACAAAGAAACAAATAATTCATTTCTAAACTTATCTTTCAGGGGTGAAGATGAAAGGGGAAGAGCAGCCTTCAGGAAGTGGTTTTCTAACATTGGGGAGCTTAGAGCATTGTGTACACAGAAATGTCGTCAACAAGAAGCATTGTCTTTGTTTCTTACAAAGTTCGAACTTTCACAGCTTGCTTTGACATGTAATGTTCATAGTTGCTGTGATGTCTGTGAACTATCATGTAATTGTGGTAATTGCCAAAAGTTGCCGTTTGAAAACATCTTTCTAGATTACGATGCCAGCAATGAAGAACCTAGCGAAGAAGTTGAATCCAACTCTGATACAGTATCATATAAATCTTCTGATTCTGATAATGAGTAATCTATGTTTTTTCCACACTAATTTCACAGTTGATTAACCATACTAGGGTTTTAAGAGATTTTCCAATTTTTTCAAAGTAAAATAGTCTGATCAGACTGTGACATACTCACAATGTTATACAACCCTTTACCACATGAATAAACCATGTTGACATCAACCAAAAGAGAGTGATTTGACTAAGTTTAACAGTATACCTCTACCACGTCAGTGCTTTGAGACAGAAATGGTAAAAAACCTGATCAGTATGCGAGATATTTACAGTCTGATTGTTTTGCTGATTGTTCTTTGGTGGTAAAATACTGTAATTATTTCACACAACATTATGGGAGAGAGCATTGATCTACAAGGTTTTACATAATATGAGAATTTAATTTTTCAATATTTGGTAAAATAACAGATCTCCCTGCACATGTAAGTTACATAATCAAAATAGACACTATTTTTCAGAATTTTAATCAAAGTTTTATTAACAAACAGCTGTCCAGATAAGGAGGGGTATTCAGCTCTTTTCCCCACAATTTCTCTTTTATTATTAAAGCGAACCCTATGTTGTAGGTACTCAAAAGAGACGATTCTTTAGAGTACCCACAACATAGGGTTAGAGGGTCAAATAAGGACTTTAGAACATGCAAAACGCCCCTTATCTGGACAAACAGTGCAGATCCAGATTAGATGACATATGCGTAGGTTGATCTAAGGTGACCATTTTTTAAAATTCCTTACGGTTGCTTTTCCTAGACCAGAGATTTGCAACCTAAATTGATCACATTGAGAAATGTTAACAGAAATTGCCTGAAATAGACAAGTGTTCTGACAAGCTGTGTATACCAAGATCAGCCAGTTATTGTGTACAATATAATAAAACACTCAGTGTTTTATACTTGGACATAAATAAATTGATACATGCATATGTTAAAACAAAATGTACAGGCTATCTTGACATTAGTAACCAATCATGTGTCAAATGTAACCATTTCCCACTTATAGATGCAATATAGATAGATGCAATTTGACACATCTCCAGTAGATGACTCTTGTCACATTGTGGCAAAAGAAGAAATTGTTCTTGGTGGATAATTTCTCCTTTTCCACAAGTTTTTCAAATCTATTCAATTATCATACTTTCATTTAAAGAGATTTCCCATGATTTTTGGCCGGATTGCTCTAGCAATTCCGGTCTATAGATTGGCGATGTCCGTCTGTCCGTCAACATTTTGGTTAAAGTTTCAGGTTGAGGCAAAATCTCAGCACTGGAAAGGGTTACAAACTTGAAACTTTGCCTGAAGGTAACCAGTAACAAGTGCTATTGATTTCTATGGTTACTTTGACCTTGGTTTGTCTATTTTCAATGTCAAATTGCCGACAATCCGGCCTTACCGTCTTCAGCGGTTTCTTGTTTGTATATGTTTTCAATTTATTCTGCTGCAGATTTGTTGTATGTGGGAAAGGCTTAACACATTCATTAAATTAGTCCAAGACCATTTTAAAAACATCTATGCAAAATCTCTAAAATATGATATTATAATTTTTGAATAGTTTTAAATCTTGTTGCAAAAGGAGGAATTGTTCATAATGATAAATTTTCTTTTTGCCACAATGTTTTCAAAATTGATCTGATGCAGATGTTTCCAAATGCGTCTTCAAAGGGGAAAGGGTTTAAGCTTGAAATGTGACTATATATGATTATCAGCACAACATGTTCATGATAGTCATTCATGTCTTTCCTAAGATAAGAGAAAGATTTTTATGAACCCTTTTGAAATGTCATAATGAGAATTTTTTAAGTGAGTAAATCTTCAGAAGACAAGTCTTAAAAATATGTACAAAGGGAAAGATTTCAATTAGATCCAATTATTACAAATTGTTATACAAAACCAGTTCAGTTGTTGTCTTATTATATTCTTTATCTGTACATTGAAATACAAATTAATTGAAATATTATGTTATATCTAAACCCAATTTAATACAATGAATACATTGTGGCAAAAGTAGTGGTTTATGATGAACACATTCTACTTTTGCCGCAATATTTTCATACAAAAAATCTTAACGCAGAAGACTGAAGACCTCTTGTCAAAATGTTTGCTTATTATAAGCAATTTATCATTTTGCTACAATGCTTTTGAAATGTTGTCGGTTGCAAATTCGACTGCTGGTTGGTGAGGTTTTATTTCTGCAAAGAGAAAAAGAATGAACTCCTAATCTAGAAATGAGGATCCTTCAAACGACGATAAGGAGTTAAAGATCTATGTCTGTGTATCAATGTGGAAAGTCCAGACATAGTGTTTGAATATGGATTACGGGAAACATTTTTGTATTTTACATTCCTAGTTTGATGGTGAAAGATTTCTAATTTAAATAGATCTCTTGCCACTTTGTGTGGAATTGTCAATTTAAAAACCATTAACATATAGTCCTGAAGTTCATCCTTACTTGTGACACTTGCTTTGGTATTAATCCGAGAGTCATTATAACTATGTGCTTTCACTTCATGGGTTTTTAGACTTGCCACATATGCATATGTTCTTTCACAGAAATGACATTTATAGCGTCCATTTTCAAAATTTGAGATCCAATAATTTTCTGGATTTTCACTGTCATCTATCACTTCATGCAAGGATGAACATATATCTGTTGAGTCTTCAAAAAACCATTGTTTTACAATACATGTGCAAACTCCATTCAACCATTCTAATTTCTCTGCATTTGTCATACCTGTGAAATTATCTGGAAACGGCACTTTTGGAAAGTTTTCCGAGTTGTCTGGAATCGTGTCAATACCAAAATGATTCAAAAACATACTTATTGTAATGGCTTCCAATACCGCATAGTACAGCATTTTATATGCTCTATACTCATTCTTAACATTTCCCTTTACATTCCTGTAATTAAGCATATTTCTGTAGAAGGGAACTTATCCTTTATCTGCTGCATTTTCAACACCATATGTCAATTTTGTAACAGCCTGAAAAATCAACCAAAAAAAGGGAAGCAATAAAATTTCAAATTTGTGTATGTATCTTTAATTCTATTTTAATTTGGATCAGAATTGATACATTACTTTGTATTTCATTTACTATAGTGAATATTTTTTCCATGCACACACACTATATATATCAAGATTTAATAAGGTAGTACTTCTTAAATTTGAAGTTAATCAAATATCATTGAAAGCTTATATTATCCTTTTCCCACATTCAGGTTGAGACATGATAGCCCTTTCCCTCGCATAGACGCTTTCTGACGCCTCTGCAGCAGACGTTTTTTTGAAAACATAGTGACAAAATAAGAAATTGCTCAAAATGAGAAAGTTCTCCTTTTGCCACAATGTTTTCCACTTGAAGTCATAGGTTATCCATTCAATTATAGAGTTTTTCTATTTTTTGATAAAATATGTTCAAAGTCGTCTGCTGCAGAATTGTTGTATGAGGTAAAGGGATAGCTCAGTTGAAAACCATAAGATTTTTCAATCGAGAGTTGTGAGTTTAATCTCTTGCTTGGATTTTCATTCATTCTGATGTTTGAAGAAAATGAATGAGTGAATGTAAACTATGTATGCATTGAAGTATACCTCTAGAAAATTCATCAGCCTGTGGAAATCTTCAATTTTTGATATAAACCCTTCCAAGCGCTCACGAGGACTCTCGGTATTTTTCATAGCCATTTGTGCACACTGAACCCTTTCATCTGTCAATCTATCACCTGTATAAAAATAAGCATGATTGTGTTTAGATGAAAAGAACATAAGTTTTTCATTATTGCTAGAATCTTGATATATTGGTTTATCATGGATATATTACAAACCACTATTAAATTATGCTGTTTTTAGCTCTACTGGCCAAAGGCCAGAAGAGCTGCTTATGTGATGGCGTTGTGTCTGTCGTCCGTGAGTGAGCGAGTCCGTTAACAATTGCTTGTGAACACGATAAAGTCTTCAGTTTTGATTGTATCTCAATCAAACTTATACAGTAGTTAGATATCCATGAGAGCTCAGTTCCTTTTGCAAACCAGCCAGATCCACCCATGCAAGACTGGATTATGGCCCTTGAAATGGTCAAATTTGCTATAATAGAGCTTGTGAACACAATAGAGGCTCCATTTACTATCTGATCTTCACCAAACTTAGATAGTAGTTAAATATTGATGAGAGTTCGGTTCCTTTCGAAAACCAGCCAGATGTGCCCTGGCATGACTGGATTATGGCCCTTGAAATTGTCAAAATTACTATAATACTGCTTGTGAACACAAAAGAGCCTCCATTTACTATCTGATCTTCACCAAACTTAGATAGTAGTTAAATATTGATGAGAGCTCGGTTCCTTTCGAAAACCAGCCAGTTGTGCCCTTCCATGACTGGATTATGGCCCTTAAAATTGTCAAAATTCTAAAAATTGCTATCATACAGCTTGTGAACACAATACTATCCAATCTACACCATAAATACATGCTCTGGATTAAAAATGACAGTAGAGCATAGGCCCTTGTTGGCCTCTTGTTTAATAAGATGGCTGTGTGGTTGTGTGGCTGTATTGTTCACCAGCTTGACACTTACTTCAGATGAGTATAAGACCAGCAGAGTATAGCTATGTTAATTCTACTCTATAAATGAAACCAGTGCTAAACCATTCCCACACTCAGTCACTTTTTGATGCCTATGCAGCAGGTGATTTCAAAAGAATCTGGAAAATGGAGAAATTATTATAATGAACAATTTCTCCTTTTGCCAAAATGTCGTCATCTTTTTTCCCATTATTGTTCTAAAAGTTATAGTGAGTGTCCATTTGTTGAAGCATAATGTTTTTAAAGTTGACTGCTGCAGATGTGTTGTATTTGGGCAAGGGTAAGTGGGTTGTAAACATGATATCTTAGCTTGTTTTTTCTAATGAACCTTACCTACAAAGAAATCCGGCTCAACAATTTCTTTATTTACCATTGGCACATACTTCTCTGTCAACATTTTCAGTAGCTGAATGACATCTTGAGTTTTGTTTTCATTACAGTCAATCAACCCAAGAGGAAACTGAAAGCATAAACTTTGTTGTATATAGTTAAATTATAACTTGCCCACATAAATACACCAAGCCATGTATTTTAATGAATCATCAAAGCTATAAATGATCATTCCAACTCAGGCTTGTGTTATTGGACAGAGTATTAAATAACATTATGGCTATTTAATTTAAACGAAATTAATACATACACCATCATAGATTTAATTGGAATAAAATATAATATAATACTGAAAGAACATTGATTAAACACTCAAAGAAGTGGTATTGAATGCTGTTATTTGTTTTGAGTGTGTATAATGTAAAGTGAATAAAAGTATTAAAATTTAAATTATCACACAAAAAGATTAACCCTATGCTTTCTAACATACATGACTCATCAAATCAGCAGGACAATACTGAAATAATCTATAAGAAAAATTATGAGAAAATCTCTGAATTAAATTGTTAAAGTCGAAAAAGGAGTTGACACCATTGTGGCAAAATGAAAGACTGGTCATTTTAAAACAATGACACTCCTGGTCCAGTCTTTGTGTTGAAGATCTTTTATCGAATAGGTTTATGTGATAATTGATCATTTAAAAGCAGTAAAATAATGCAATACTATAAATTTAAGAACATTGTTTAAAATTTCAAGAGATAAAGTGAGACATAAACCAGGTGTTTAGGTCCAAGGTGTAGGCCTTGTCCAGGCTTGATCTTAATAATTGTTACACCGGCATACATTGTATTCATTTATCTGAGAATATATAGTTTTTAGTTTGTTGAATCAACAATATATTTTATGTCAATTTATTATGTGTAAAGATACATAATGTTAAAAGGTTTGTCAACTGTTTCCACATCATTTAACACCTGTTGTGTCCTATATAAAATACATAAGCATGTATTTAACATCTGTTAAACACTCCCAATATTGTGAATGTGTGGTACCAAGTCAAGAATGGTATAAATTCTTTTAAATCTTACCTTTTTTTTTGTGTTGGAGAGGAGCGATTTGTACACCATGGGTTGCAGTTGTAAATTCTTTTAACTGTAAAGGATGCTTCACACTCACTGCAGGGAACCTCTTGCGTGGCTGTGTATGTTGTGGGGAAGACAACAACCTCTTCTTACTAATTGATCTGACACCCTGATTAATCTTTAAAAAAAAAAAGAGAGGTTCCTTAGATTCACAGAAATCGACCGAAATCAACTTTCACTAACTGAAATCTACTTTTTTTTTTAATGTTATGATTTATGTTGTAAACTTAAATATATATCAATAATGATACATTTGTGTTAACAGTTTCTATATTTGTTAATTTAAAACTTGCTGAATATTTTAACAGGGCGAGAAATTTATTAAATTTTGTTATAAGCAAACAAACATACTCTAATTATTTAAAGAATCGCGAAAAATCACGAATGATAAAAAAAAACCATTATCGTACCTCTTTTACTTTCATTCTGTTGTCTCGAATCTCGGTTCTTATCTTTTCCATCTTTTTATCAAGCTTTAAATGGTTGTCACATTGTTTAAAACATCGAACGCAGATGGAATCATCACCTTCCTCGATGTCGCTGACAGTTGTCATTTCTTCGTGTTGCAACACTTTGTTAATTACAACGATACGTTCTTTCGAAAGTTTTAATTTCATATGAAACAGTTTGTTTTCTTTTTTTCTACCTGAACTCGTTAAAAATATTTCCCTGGACGAAAACCCACACATAAAACACTTGTCGTTAAATAAATAAACTTTGTTTGGCGTTAGTAGAAGATTCGCCTGTTCTACGGACGAATATTCTACGGACGCCATTATTCCTTTGTTTATTCCAATACAACCGGAATACTCTATAGTTACCGCTTCGCCTTTTCGTTCTTTCTACATTAGTTACCATACTTGAATCGTACTGCCTATTTTGGTAAGCGACAATTTGATTGGCTAACGCAAAGGTCAATCTGAGACGACCCGTATAGGGAAGTCATCAGATCTATATACGAGTGTGCGAGTTAAGATCTGGTTTTAATGAGATTGCATTACCACTACACCACTGAGGCGGAAGAGAATGAGATAATATGCACAAGTTCGTCTGAGTCTGTAAACTTTGTTATTTTTAAACCGGATTGAGACGGCTGTCTCATCTTCAAAATAATAGGTCAACTTTTCTGTTTAAGAGGACTAATGACTTTCTAACGAAGAAGAAGAAGACACAACGAAAAGGAAGACGACGAAGAACAAGAAGAAGTAAAATAAGAAGAATAACAAGAAGAAAAAGAAATAGAATAATGATAACAAGAAGTAGAAGAAGAACAAAAAGAAGACGACGACGACGACGAAGAAAGAAGAATTAGAAGTGAAAGAAGAAGACGACGACGACGACGACGAAGAAAGAAGAATTAGAAGTGAAAGAAGAAGAAGAAGAAGAAGAAGAAGAAGAAGAAGAAGAAGAAGAAGAAGAAGAAGAAGAAGAAGAAGAAGAAGAAGAAGAAGAAGAAGAAGAAGAAGAAGAAGAAGAAGAAGAAGAAGAAGAAGAAGAAGAAGAAGAAGAAGAAGAAGAAGAAGAAGAAGAAGAAGAAGAAGAAGAAGAAGAAGAAGAAGAAGAAAAAGTAGAAATGAAAGAAAAAGAAGAAGAAGAAAAAGAAGAAGAAGAACAAGTAAAAGAAAAAGAAGAAGAAGAAACAGAAGAGGAAGAACAAGAAAAAGAAGAAAAAGAAAGAAGAAGAAGACCTTTAGATTAAATCCCAGTTCAGTGCAAAAGACCGTTACTCTGTATCACAGATAATTGCTAGATACCTTTACATTAAATCACAGTACATTGCAAAAGACCTTTACATTAATCACAGTACATTGCAAAAGACCTTTACATTAAAGCACAGTACATTGCAAAAGACATTTACATAAAATCACAGTACATTGCAAAAGACATTTACATAAAATCACAGTCCATTGCAAAAAAACACCTTTACATTGAATCACTGATCTGTAGGAAAGACCTTTACTCTGTATCACAGATAATTGCTAGATACCTTTATATTTAATCACAGTTCAGTGCAAAAGACCTTTACATTAAATCACTGTAGGAAAGACATTTACTCTGTTTCACAGATAATTGCTAGATAATTTTACATTAAATCACAGTACATTACAAAAGACCTTTACATTAAATCACTGATCTGTGGAAAAGCTATTTACTCTAAAACACAGATAATTGCTAGATACCTTTACATAAAATCACAGTTCAGTGCAAAAGATTACATTAAATCACTGATCTGTGGGAAATATCTTTGCTGTCTGAATCACAAGTAATTGCTAAAGTCCTTTACATTTAATCACATATAATTGCTAAAGACCTTAGCTCTCTGAATCACAAATAATTGCTAAAGTTCTTTACATGTAATCACAGATAATTGCTAGAGACTTTACATTTAATCACAGTTCAGTGCAAAATACCTTTACATTAAATCACAGTACATTGCAAAAGACCTTTACATTAAATCACTGATCTGTGGAAAGACGTTTACTCTAAAGCACAGATAATTGCTAGATATCTTTACATTAAATCACAGTACATTTCAAAAGACCTTTACATTAAATCACTGATCTGTGAAAAGACATTTACTCTAAAGCATAGATAATTGCTAGATACCTTTACATTAAATCACAGTACATTACACAATACCTTTACATTAAATCACTGATCTGTGGAAAGACATTTACTCTGTATCACAGATAATTTCTAGATACCTTTACATTAAATCACAGTTCAGTGCAAAAGACCTTTACTTGTAATCACTGATCTGTGGAAAAGACTTTTACTCTCTAAATCACAGATAATTGCTAGATACATTTACATTAAATCACAGTTCAGTGCAAAATACCTTTACTTGTAATCACTGATCTGTGGAAAAGACATTTACTTGTGATCACTGCTCTATTGGAAAGACCTTTACTCTGAAACACAAAAAATTGCTAGATACCTTTACATTAATTCACAGATCAGTATCAACAATATATACGATATATATGATCACTGGTCCGTGCGAAAGATCTTTACATTGGGTTTTAGATTCATACTAAAATAAAAGATAGGTGCCAATAAACCTTACATGTGATCACGGATATTTGCGAAAGACCTTTGCACTGGATCATAAATTAGTGCTAAAGATATTTACATTAAATCACAGATCAGTGCTAAAGACCTGTATATATAGTGAAGGATTTAGCATTAGTATGCTTTTGATAAATAACCTTATGGTTATTTATATAACACTACACCGGAATGATGTCCGACGGTATATGAGTGCTAGAGATGCTGCCAGACATTTTCGTGTACACGAATCTACCATTTGTCATCTGAAAGTTCGGTATCAGTTGACAGGAAATCAAAGAATAAACCGTTCCGGTAGGCCATGTAAAACAACGCCGGGAGAAGAGCGTCATATCGTTACAACATCAAGACGTGATCGGTTCATGTCAAACCGAAAGTTAGCTTGTCATCTCAGGAATGCAACTGGTGTGAGGGTTTGCGATAAAACCACTTGTAAAAGATTGCGCGTGGCTCGGCTTCGTAGACGTCGTCCTTACGTTGGCATACCTTTAACGTTAAGGCATCGACAGGTCTTTGGGCAATAATTCATCAGCGATGGGTCGATCGGCAGTTGAACATCTTTCTCTTTACAGATGAAACTTGATTCAACCTTTCGTTTACCGACGGATGGGTACGTGAGGGGGAGAATAACGGATGAGAGACTCGATCGTGAAAACGTCATGATCGTTAAGGTGTTGGTTGTGTTATGGTTTGGACGGTCGTTTAGCGTGATCGTTAAGGTGGTGTTTGTGTTATGGTTTAGACGGTCATTTAGCGTGATCGTCAAGGTGGTGTTTGTGTTATGGTTTAGACGGTCATTTAGCGTGATCGTTAAGGTGGTGTTTGTGTTATGGTTTAGACGGTCATTTAGCGTGATCGTCAAGGTGGCGGTTGTGTTATGGTTTGTTCGGTCGTATAGCGTGATCGTGAAGGTGGCGGCTGTGTTATGGTTTGGTCGGTCGTTTAGCGTGATCGTCAAGGTGGCGGCTGTGTTATGGTTTTGACGGTCGTTTAGCGTGATGGTTAAGATGGCGATTGTGTTATGGTTTGGACGGTCGTTTAGCGTGATCGTTAAGGTGGTGTTTGTGTTATGGTTTGGACGGTCGTTTAGCGTGTTCGTTAAGGTGGTGCTTGTGTTATGGTTTGGACGGTCGTTTAGCGTGATCGTTAAGGTGGTGTTTGTGTTATGGTTTGGACAGTCGTTTAGCGTGATCGTTAAGGTGTTGGTTGTGTTATGGTTTGGACGGTCGTTTAGCGTGATCGTTATGGTGGTGGTTGTGTTATGGTTTGGACGGTCGTTTAGCGTGATCGTTATGGTGGTGGTCGTGTTATGGTTTGGAGGGTCGTTTAGCGTGATCATTAAGGTGGCGGTTGTGTTATGGTTTGGACAGCCGTTTAGCGTGTTCGTTAAGGTGGTGTTTGTATTATGGTTTGGACGGTCGTTTAGCGTGATCGTTAAGGTGGCGGTTGTTTTATGGTTTGGACGATCGTTTAGCGTGATCGTTAAGGTGGCGGTTGTGTTATGGTTTGGACGATCGTTTAGCGTGATCGTTAAGGTGGCGGTTGTTTTATGGTTGGACGATCGTTTAGCGTGATCGTTAAGGTGGCGGTTGTGTTATGGTTTGGACGATCGTTTAGCGTGATCGTTAAGGTGGCGGTTGTTTTATGGTTTGGACGATCGTTTAGCGTGATCGTTAAGGTGGCGGTTGTGTTATGGTTTGGACGATCGTTTAGCGTGATCGTTAAGGTAGCGGTTGTGTTATGGTTTGGACGGTTGTTTAGTTTGATCGTTAAGGTGGCGGTTGTTTTATGGTTTGGACGATCGTTTAGTGTGATCGTTAAGGTGGCGGTTGTGTTATGGTTTGGACGATCGTTTAGCGTGATCGTTAAGGTGGCGGTTGTGTTATGGTTTGGACGATCGTTTAGCGTGATCGTTAAGGTGGCGGTTGTTTTATGGTTTGGACGATCGTTTAGCGTGATCGTTAAGGTGGCGGTTGTGTTATGGTTTGGACGATCGTTTAGCGTGATCGTTAAGGTGGCGGTTGTTTTATGGTTTGGACGATCGTTTAGCGTGATCGTTAAGGTGGCGGTTGTGTTATGGTTTGGACGATCGTTTAGCGTGATCGTTAAGGTAGCGGTTGTGTTATGGTTTGGACGGTTGTTTAGTTTGATCGTTAAGGTGGCGGTTGTTTTATGGTTTGGACGATCGTTTAGTGTGATCGTTAAGGTGGCGGTTGTGTTATGGTTTGGACGATCGTTTAGCGTGATCGTTAAGGTAGCGGTTGTTTTATGGTTTGGACGATCGTTTAGTTTGATCGTTAAGGTGTTGGTTGTGTTATGGTTTGGTCAGTCGTTTAGCGTGATCGTTGAGGTAGCGGTTGTGTTATGGTTTGGACGATCGTTTAGCGTGATCGTTAAGGTATTGGTTGTTTTATGGTTTGGACGATCGTTTAGTTTGATCGTTAAGGTGTTGGTTGTGTTATGGTTTGGTCAGTCGTTTAGCGTGATCGTTGAGGTGGTAGTTGTGTTATGGTTTGAACGGTCGATTAGCGTGATCGTTGAGGTGGTAGTTGTGTTATGGGTTTTGACGGTCGTTTAGCATGATTGGTAATGTGGTGGTCGTGTTATGGTTTGGACGGTCGTTTAGCGTGATCGTTAAGGTGGTGTTTGTGTTATGGTTTAGACGGTCGTTTAGCGTGTTCGTTAAGGTGTTGGTTGTGTTATGGTTTGGACGGTCGTTTAGCGTGATCGTTAAGGTGGTGGTCGTGTTATGGTTTGGACGATCGTTTAGCGTTATCGTTAAGGTGGCGGTTGTGTTATGGTTTGGACGGTCGTTTAGCGTGATCGTTAAGGTGGTGGTTGTGTTATGGTTTGGACGGTCGTTTAGCGTGTTCGTTAAGGTGGAGTTTGTGTTATTGTTTGGACGGTCGTTTAGCGTGATCGTTAAGGTGGCGGTTGTGTTATGGTTTGGACGGTCGTTTAGCGTGTTCGTTAAGGTGGTGTTTGTGTTATGGTTTCGACGGTCGTTTAGCGTGATCGTTAAGGTGGTGTTTGTGTTATGGTTTAGACGGTCATTTAGCGTGATCGTCAAGGTGGTGTTTGTGTTATGGTTTAGACGGTCATTTAGCGTGATCGTTAAGGTGGTGTTTGTGTTATGGTTTAGACGGTCATTTAGCGTGATCGTCAAGGTGGCGGTTGTGTTATGGTTTGTTCGGTCGTATAGCGTGATCGTGAAGGTGGCGGCTGTGTTATGGTTTGGTCGGTCGTTTAGCGTGATCGTCAAGGTGGCGGCTGTGTTATGGTTTTGACGGTCGTTTAGCGTGATGGTTAAGATGGCGATTGTGTTATGGTTTGGACGGTCGTTTAGCGTGATCGTTAAGGTGGTGTTTGTGTTATGGTTTGGACGGTCGTTTAGCGTGTTCGTTAAGGTGGTGCTTGTGTTATGGTTTGGACGGTCGTTTAGCGTGATCGTTAAGGTGGTGTTTGTGTTATGGTTTGGACAGTCGTTTAGCGTGATCGTTAAGGTGTTGGTTGTGTTATGGTTTGGACGGTCGTTTAGCGTGATCGTTATGGTGGTGGTTGTGTTATGGTTTGGACGGTCGTTTAGCGTGATCGTTATGGTGGTGGTCGTGTTATGGTTTGGAGGGTCGTTTAGCGTGATCATTAAGGTGGCGGTTGTGTTATGGTTTGGACAGCCGTTTAGCGTGTTCGTTAAGGTGGTGTTTGTATTATGGTTTGGACGGTCGTTTAGCGTGATCGTTAAGGTGGCGGTTGTGTTATGGTTTGGACGATCGTTTAGCGTGATCGTTAAGGTGGCGGTTGTTTTATGGTTTGGACGATCGTTTAGCGTGATCGTTAAGGTGGCGGTTGTGTTATGGTTTGGACGATCGTTTAGCGTGATCGTTAAGGTGGCGGTTGTTTTATGGTTTGGACGATCGTTTAGCGTGATCGTTAAGGTGGCGGTTGTGTTATGGTTTGGACGATCGTTTAGCGTGATCGTTAAGGTAGCGGTTGTGTTATGGTTTGGACGGTTGTTTAGTTTGATCGTTAAGGTGGCGGTTGTTTTATGGTTTGGACGATCGTTTAGTGTGATCGTTAAGGTGGCGGTTGTGTTATGGTTTGGACGATCGTTTAGCGTGATCGTTAAGGTAGCGGTTGTTTTATGGTTTGGACGATCGTTTAGTTTGATCGTTAAGGTGTTGGTTGTGTTATGGTTTGGTCAGTCGTTTAGCGTGATCGTTGAGGTAGCGGTTGTGTTATGGTTTGGACGATCGTTTAGCGTGATCGTTAAGGTATTGGTTGTTTTATGGTTTGGACGATCGTTTAGTTTGATCGTTAAGGTGTTGGTTGTGTTATGGTTTGGTCAGTCGTTTAGCGTGATCGTTGAGGTGGTAGTTGTGTTATGGTTTGAACGGTCGATTAGCGTGATCGTTGAGGTGGTAGTTGTGTTATGGGTTTTGACGGTCGTTTAGCATGATCGATAAGGTGGCGGTTGTTTTATGGTTTGGACGATCGTTTAGCGTGATCGTTAAGGTGGCGGTTGTTTTATGGTTTGGACGATCATTTAGCGTGATCGTTAAGGTGGCGGTTGTTTTATGGTTTGGACGATCGTTTAGCGTGATCGTTAAGGTGGCGGTTGTGTTATGGTTTGGACGGTCGTTTAGCGTGATCGTTAAGATGATGGTCGTGTTATGGTTTGGACGATCGTTTAGCGTGTTCGTTAAGGTGTTAGTTGTGTTATGGTTTGGACAGTCGTTTAGCGTGTTCGTTAAGGTGGTGTTTGTGTTATGGTTTGGACGATCGTTTAGCGTGATCGTTAAGGTGGTGGTCGTGTTATGGTTTGGACGATCGTTTAGCGTGATCGTTAAGGTGGCGGTTGTGTTATGGTTTGGACGATCGTTTAGCGTGATCGTTAAGGTGGCGGTTGTTTTATGGTTTGGACGATCGTTTAGCGTGATCGTTAAGGTGGCGGTTGTGTTATGGTTTGGACGATCGTTTAGCGTGATCGTTAAGGTAGCGGTTGTGTTATGGTTTGGACGGTTGTTTAGTTTGATCGTTAAGGTGGCGGTTGTTTTATGGTTTGGACGATCGTTTAGTGTGATCGTTAAGGTGGCGGTTGTGTTATGGTTTGGACGATCGTTTAGCGTGATCGTTAAGGTAGCGGTTGTTTTATGGTTTGGACGATCGTTTAGTTTGATCGTTAAGGTGTTGGTTGTGTTATGGTTTGGTCAGTCGTTTAGCGTGATCGTTGAGGTAGCGGTTGTGTTATGGTTTGGACGATCGTTTAGCGTGATCGTTAAGGTATTGGTTGTTTTATGGTTTGGACGATCGTTTAGTTTGATCGTTAAGGTGTTGGTTGTGTTATGGTTTGGTCAGTCGTTTAGCGTGATCGTTGAGGTGGTAGTTGTGTTATGGTTTGAACGGTCGATTAGCGTGATCGTTGAGGTGGTAGTTGTGTTATGGGTTTTGACGGTCGTTTAGCATGATCGTTAAGGTGGAGTTTGTGTTATTGTTTGGACGGTCGTTTAGCGTGATCGTTAAGGTGGCGGTTGTGTTATGGTTTGGACGGTCGTTTAGCGTGTTCGTTAAGGTGGTGTTTGTGTTATGGTTTCGACGGTCGTTTAGCGTGTTCGTTAAGGTGGTGTTTGTGTTATGGTTTGGACGGTCGTTTACCGTGATCGTTAAGGTGGCGGTTGTTTTATGGTTTGGACGGTCGTTTAGCGTGATCGTTATGGTGGTGGTTGTGTTATGGTTTGGACGGTCGTTTAGCGTGATCGTTATGGTGGTGGTCGTGTTATGGTTTGGAGGGTCGTTTAGCGTGATCATTAAGGTGGCGGTTGTGTTATGGTTTGGACAGCCGTTTAGCGTGTTCGTTAAGGTGGTGTTTGTATTATGGTTTGGACGGTCGTTTAGCGTGATCGTTAAGGTGGCGGTTGTGTTATGGTTTGGACGATCGTTTAGCGTGATCGTTAAGGTGGCGGTTGTTTTATGGTTTGGACGATCGTTTAGCGTGATCGTTAAGGTGGCGGTTGTGTTATGGTTTGGACGATCGTTTAGCGTGATCGTTAAGGTGGCGGCTGTTTTATGGTTTGGACGATCGTTTAGCGTGATCGTTAAGGTGGCGGTTGTGTTATGGTTTGGACGATCGTTTAGCGTGATCGTTAAGGTAGCGGTTGTGTTATGGTTTGGACGGTTGTTTAGTTTGATCGTTAAGGTGGCGGTTGTTTTATGGTTTGGACGATCGTTTAGTGTGATCGTTAAGGTGGCGGTTGTGTTATGGTTTGGTCAGTCGTTTAGCGTGATCGTTGAGGTAGCGGTTGTGTTATGGTTTGGACGATCGTTTAGCGTGATCGTTAAGGTATTGGTTGTTTTATGGTTTGGACGATCGTTTAGTTTGATCGTTAAGGTGTTGGTTGTGTTATGGTTTGGTCAGTCGTTTAGCGTGATCGTTGAGGTGGTAGTTGTGTTATGGTTTGAACGGTCGATTAGCGTGATCGTTGAGGTGGTAGTTGTGTTATGGGTTTTGACGGTCGTTTAGCATGATCGATAAGGTGGCGGTTGTTTTATGGTTTGGACGATCGTTTAGCGTGATCGTTAAGGTGGCGGTTGTTTTATGGTTTGGACGATCGTTTAGCGTGATCGTTAAGGTGGCGGTTGTGTTATGGTTTGGACGATCGTTTAGCGTGATCGTTAAGGTGGCGGTTGTGTTATGGTTTGGACGATCGTTTAGCGTGATCGTTAAGGTAGCGGTTGTGTTATGGTTTGGACGGTTGTTTAGTTTGATCGTTAAGGTGGCGGTTGCTTTATGGTTTGGACGATCGTTTAGTGTGATCGTTAAGGTGGCGGTTGTGTTATGGTTTGGACGATCGTTTAGCGTGATCGTTAAGGTGTTGGTTGTGTTATGGTTTGGACGGTCGTTTAGCGTGATCGTTAAGGTGTTGGTTGTGTTATGGTTTGGACGGTCGTTTAGCGTGTTCGTTAAGGTGGTGTTTGTGTTATGGTTTGGACGGTCGTTTAGCGTGATCGTTAAGGTGTTGGTTGTGTTATGGTTTGGACGGTCGTTTAGCGTGATCGTTAAGGTGGCGGTTGTGTTATGGTTTGGACGGTCGTTTAGCGTGATCGTTAAGGTGATGGTTGTGTTATAGTTTGGACGGTCGTTTAGCGTGTTCGTTAAGGTGTTGGTTGTGTTATGGTTTGGACGGTCGTTTAGCGTGATCGTTAAGGTGGTGGTCGTGTTATGGTTTGGACGATCGTTTAGCGTTATCGTTAAGGTGGCGGTTGTGTTATGGTTTGGACGGTCGTTTAGCGTGATCGTTAAGGTGTTGGTTGTGTTATGGTTTGGACGGTCATTTAGCGTGATCGTTAAGGTGGCGGTTGTGTTATGGTTTGGACGGTCGTTTAGCGTGTTCGTTATGGTGGTGGTTGTGTTATGGTTTGGACGGTCGTTTAGCGTGATCGTTAAGGTGGTGGTTGTGTTATGGTTTGGACGGTCGTTTAGCGTGATCGTTAAGGTGGTGGTTGTGTTATGGTTTGGACGATCGTTTAGCGTGTTCGTTAAGGTGTTGGTTGTGTTATGGTTTGGACAGTCGTTTAGCGTGTTCGTTAAGGTGGAGTTTGTGTTATGGTTTGGACGATCGTTTAGCGTGATCGTTAAGGTGGTGGTCGTGTTATGGTTTGGACGATCGTTTAGCGTTATCGTTAAGGTGGCGGTTGTGTTATGGTTTGGACGGTCGTTTAGCGTGATCGTTAAGGTGTTGGTTGTGTTATGGTTTGGACGGTCGTTTAGCGTGATCGTTAAGGTGGCGGTTGTGTTATGGTTTGGACGGTCGTTTAGCGTGTTCGTTAAGGTGGTGTTTGTGTTATGGTTTGGACGGTCGTTTAGCGTGATCGTTAAGGTGTTGGTTGTGTTATGGTTTGGACGGTCGTTTAGCGTGATCGTTAAGGTGGCGGTTGTGTTATGGTTTGGACGGTCGTTTAGCGTGTTCGTTAAGGTGGTGTTTGTGTTATGGTTTGGACGGTCGTTTAGCGTGATCGTTAAGGTGGTGGTTGTGTTATGGTTTGGACGGTCGTTTAGCGTGATCGTTAAGGTGGTGGTTGTGTTATGGTTTGGACGGTCGTTTAGCGTGATCGTTAAGGTGGTGGTTGTGTTATGGTTTGGACGGTCGTTTAGCGTGTTCGTTAAGGTGGAGTTTGTGTTATGGTTTGGACGGTCGTTTAGCGTGATCGTTAAGGTGGCGGTTGTGTTATGGTTTGGACGGTCGTTTAGCGTGTTCGTTAAGGTGGTGTTTGTGTTATGGTTTGGACGGTCGTTTAGCGTGTTCGTTAAGGTGGTGTTTGTGTTATGGTTTGGACGGTCGTTTAGCGTGATCGTTAAGGTGGCGGTTGTTTTATGGTTTGGACGATCGTTTAGCGTGATCGTTAAGGTGGCGGTTGTGTTATGGTTTGGACGATCGTTTAGCGTGATCGTTAAGGTGGCGGTTGTTTTATGGTTTGGACGATCGTTTAGCGTGATCGTTAAGGTGGCGGTTGTTTTATGGTTTGGACGATCGTTTAGCGTGATCGTTAAGGTGGCGGTTGTTTTATGGTTTGGACGATCGTTTAGCGTGATCGTTAAGGTGGCGGTTGTGTTATGGTTTGGACGGTCGTTTAGCGTGATCGTTAAGATGATGGTCGTGTTATGGTTTGGACGATCGTTTAGCGTGTTCGTTAAGGTGTTGGTTGTGTTATGGTTTGGACAGTCGTTTAGCGTGTTCGTTAAGGTGGAGTTTGTGTTATGGTTTGGACGATCGTTTAGCGTGATCGTTAAGGTGGTGGTCGTGTTATGGTTTGGACGATCGTTTAGCGTGTTCGTTAAGGTGTTGGTTGTGTTATGGTTTGGACAGTCGTTTAGCGTGTTCGTTAAGGTGGTGTTTGTGTTATGGTTTGGACGGTCGTTTAGCGTGATCGTTAAGGTGGCGGTTGTTTTATGGTTTGGACGATCGTTTAGCGTGATCGTTAAGGTGGCGGTTGTGTTATGGTTTGGACGATCGTTTAGCGTGATCGTTAAGGTGGCGGTTGTTTTATGGTTTGGACGATCGTTTAGCGTGATCGTTAAGGTGGCGGTTGTTTTATGGTTTGGACGATCGTTTAGCGTGATCGTTAAGGTGGCGGTTGTTTTATGGCTTGGACGATCGTTTAGCGTGATTGTTAAGGTGGCGGTTGTTTTATGGTTTGGACGATCGTTTAGCGTGATCGTTAAGGTGGTGGTTGTGTTATGGTTTGGACGGTCGTTTAGCGTGATCGTTAAGGTAGCGGTTGTGTTATGGTTTTGACGGTCGTTTAGCGTGATCGTTAAGGTGTTGGTTGTGTTATGGTTTGGACGGTCGTTTAGCGTGATCGTTATGGTGGTGGTCGTGTTATGGTTTGGACGGTGTTTTAGCGTGATCGTTAAGGTGGTAGTTTTGCTATGGTTTTGACAGTCGTTTAGCATGATGGTTAAGATGGCGGTTGTTTATGGTTTGAACGGTCGTTTAGCGTGATCGTTAAGGTGTTGGTTGTGTTATGGTTTGGACGGTCGTTTAGCGTGATCGTTAAGGTGGTGTTTGTGTTATGGTTTGGTCGGTCGTTTAGCGTGCTCGTTAAGGTGGTAGTTGTGTTATGGTTTTGACGGTCGTTTAGCGTGATGGTTAAGATGGCGGTTGTTTATGGTTTGGACGATCGTTTAGCGTGATCGTTAAAGTGGTGGTAGTGTTATCGTTTTGACGGTCGTTTATCGTGATGGTTAAGATGGCGGTTGTGTTATGGTTTGGATGGTCGTTTAGCGTGATGCTTAAGATGGCGGTTGTGTTATGGTTTGGACGGTCGTTTAGCGTGATCATTAATGTGGTAGTTGTGTTATGGTTTGGACGGTCGTTTAGCGTGATCGTCAAGGTGGCGGTTGTGTTATTGTTTGGTCGGTCGTTTAGCGTGATCGTTAAGGTGGTGGTTGTGTTATTGTTTGGTCGGTCGTTTAGCGTGATCGTTAAGGTGGCGGTTGTGTTATTGTTTGGTCGGTCGTTTAGCGTGATCGTCAAGGTGGCGGTTGTGTTATTGTTTGGTCGGTCGTTTAGCGTGATCGTTAAGGTGGCGGTTGTGTTATTGTTTGGTCGGTCGTTTAGCGTGATCGTTAAGGTGGCGGTTGTGTTATGGTTTGGACGGCCGTTTAGCGTGATCGTTAAGGTGGCGGTTGTGTTATGGTTTGAACGGTCGTTTAGCGTGATCGTTGAGGTGGTAGTTGTGTTATGGGTTTGGACGGTCGTTTAGCATGATTGGTAATGTGGTGGTTGTGTTATGGTTTGAACGGTCGTTTAGCGGGATTGGTAATGTGGTGTTTGTGTTATGGTTTTGACGGTCGTTTTGCGTGATCTTTAAGGTGGCGGTAGTGTTATGGTTTAGACAGTCGTTTAGCGTGATCGTTAAGGTGGCGGTAGTGTTATGGTTTTGACGGTCATTTGTCAACATTGATAGACTGAGCTGGTTTCCATTACTGGAAAATGCAATTCGATGTTGTAATGTAATTGACAAAAGTCCATTTCAGTTAAAAAGAGATTGAACAAAAATAGACATACAATATAAATTTCAAATTCTTTAATCAGGTACTAAGGCCCGCGGAACATTCAAACATATACATACATACTCACATTAAACCCTTTTCGTAATACAACAAGTCTACAGCAGACAACCATCACAACTATGGAAACTCTCTTTATAAAGAAGAATATATTTATTGAATAGAGTTTAAAACATCGTGGCAAGTGGTAAAATTGCTTTTAAGTATTTTATCTATTTGCCAAAATGTATTCAAAAGTCGTCTGCTTCATGGTCGTCAAAAATAGTTTGTATGAGGGAGGGAAATGGTTCATTATATACATGAAATTAACTGAAATGGACTTTTGTCATTGTCAAGTGTTACTATTTGCACAGACTTACTTCACAAACACGCACACTATTAACGGGGATTACCTCTAGACGATGATGAAAAGGGCATTTTATTATTTGCATAACAAACGGTTTAAACCCTTTCCAGCATACGACAATTCTGCAGCAGACGACTTTGAAAACATCTGAGCAGAAATGACACGTTTTATATAAATGAAAGAATGACATTTGAATAGATTCGAAAACATTTTGGTGAATGGAGAACTAACTCATTAGGAGTAATATCAGGGACGTAGATAAGAGGGATAGTTAACTCCACCTGTACACCTGTTATCTGGTTAAAATATCAATAGAATAAACCTTTGAAATCACATTTGGCACATAAACAAAACATACATATTCTGAAAGCTTAACATTTCAATTAAAGTTAGAGATACAATGAACAACTGGAGTTTCTTTGTATTTTGAACAATACCTTGGTTTACCTTGGTGTAGAGATCTTGTGTAGGCTACTGCCTCTATGATCCGTCTCTAATTTTTTTCGCGCACTCGCTTCCGGTCCCTCATAATATGGCGTGAATTTAAATGGTATATTTTTCCAATGTATATTAATTCTATTTTTGAAACTGTTAACACTACTTGCATTTACTATTTCCTCGGGCAGATTGTTCCAAGTATCAACAACGCGTTGGGAGAAGTGAAATTTCCTAATATTTGTACGGCAATGTTTTTTATATATTTTTTGGCTGTGTCCTCTTGTTTGAGAGTTGTTTAATGGAAAAAGGTTACGGCATTCGATTTTGTCTATATTATTTATAATTTTGTATGTTTCCACCATGTCTGATCGGCTTCTTCTGTATTGGAGTGATGGTAGGCCTAGAAACTTTAATCTTTCGGGATAGCTTAGCAGTTTTGTTGTTGGTAGTATTTTAGTTGCTCTTCGTTGTACGTTTTCTATATTGATCCTTTCCTTTTTGTTAGTTGTTGTCCATACTGTGCTTGCGTATTCTAAATGTGGTCTGACGAGACTTTTGTATAGTATAAGGAGCATTTCTTTATCTAGATAGCTGAAGGATCTTTTTATGATTCCCAATATTTTGTTTGCCTTCTTGACTTGTGTGTTTATGTGGTCTTGGAATTTTAATTTGTTGTCCACTATGACTCCAAGGTCTTTTTCTTGAGATGTTTTTGTAATTATTTCTCCATCCATATAATATATAGCACTACTATCCTCATTCTGTCCAAGGTGTATATGCTTGCATTTGTTCTTGTTGAAGGTCAATAGCCATTTTTTTGACCAAGCTGCGAGTTTGTCTAGGTCGTTTTGAAGTGATGTGATGTCTGCATCGTTTTTGATGACAGAATAAATTTTCGTGTCGTCCGCAAAAAGTTTAGTGGTGTTTATTAATGTATCTGGGAGATCGTTTATATATATGGTAAAAAGAATGGGGCCCAGTACACTGCCTTGCGGTATTCCGCTTGTCACTGGTGTCCAGTTTGAGTATGATTCGTTTAGGACGACTCTTTGTTTTCGTTCGAATAAAAAGTTTTCAATCCAACTGAGTAGTTTACCTTTTATACCGTAGCTTTTTAATTTTGATATTAATCTTAGATGCGGAACTGTATCAAAGGCTTTCTGAAAGTCAAGGTAGATTGCATCTATTTGATTGTGTTGGTCGATTTTTTCTGTCCAATCATCTAGAACTTCCAGAAGTTGTGTGACACATGATTTTCCTTTTCTAAATCCATGCTGGTGTTTCGTAAAAAGTTTATTAATTTCCATGTGGGCCATTATTTTATCTCTGATTTCAGTTTCCATAAGCTTACATATGATAGATGTAAGACTTATGGGTCGGTAGTTTGCAGCTTCTTGTTTGGATCCTTTTTTGTGAATCGGCATGATATTTGCAAGTTTCCATTCTGAGGGTAATTTGGATTGTTCCATAGATTTGTTGAAAAGCATTGTTAGCGGTTCCAATATATTTGATGATGTTTCTTTTATAACTTTAGGGTGAATCTTGTCATAACCCGGTGATTTGGTTTCTTTAAGTTTGTCGATATGTTTCGATAATGAAAACTTATTGAATGTTATGTCTTCAAGTTTGAATGTTGTTTTTGGTTCCAATACTGGGATTTCGTTTACATCTTTTTCTAACGTGAAGACACTTTTAAAGAATTCATTCAACAGCTCCGCCTTTTCTTTATTTTCGGTGTGAATTATGCCCATTTCGTCTTTCATACTGATGATTTTTTCCTTAGACTTTGTTTTTGACTGTACGAACTTCCAAAAGATTTTAGAGTCGGTTTTCATTTTCATGGCTATAGATTTTTCATAATTCCATTTTGCTTTTTTAACCATAAAGTTTGCCGTAGTTTTAGCTATGTTGTATTTTTCATTGTTACTTGGGTTCTTACAATATTTAAATTTTTCCATGTGGTTCTCTTTTTTTTAACTGCCGTGAGGGTTTCCTTATCCATCCATGGCGTATTGAAATCATGCGAGGCAGACTTGCTCACCGGTATGTTGTCTTTTGTCGCTATTGATAAGTTATCGACAAATCTGCTCCACATAACGTCAATATCGTCAGTTTCCAGCTCAGTTTCCCAATCGTTTGCACTTAAAATGTTGTTAATCCTGTCATAGTTCCCCTTGAAATATGCCAGTTTGTCAGTTTTTTTGGCATTCAATTCTGCCGAGAAGTTAAAAGTGAATTCCAATACCTCATGATCACTGTTCCCTAATGGCGCGTGGTGTGTTAGATCTTCTATCATTCCTTCTTCGTTTGTTAATATCAGGTCTAGAAGGCTTGGGTTTTTGTCACCTCTAAAGCGTGTTGGTTTGTTTACATGTTGAAAGAGATAAGCGTCTCTAATTGTTTCTAAGAACTGAGTTGCTAAGTGTTCTATACCTACATTAGTAGATTGTGTATCCCAATCGATTTCCCTAAAGTTGAAATCCCCAACGTGGATTATGTAATCATATTTGATGCTGGCATAACAGTCAATTTTCATTAGTTTTGCCAGTTCCGAAATGCAGGTAGGGTCTGTGATGCTTGGGCTTCGATAGATACATGATATAAGTAGATTCTCTTTCTTTCTGTTTTTTATTCCTATTAGAACATGTTCTATTATTTTGCTCTGGGGGAAATCAATTAGGTACGCATCGATATTGTCTTTAATGTATATTAAACAGCCTCTACATGTAGATTCTATTGAGGTAGGGTGAAACATATTATACCCTTTTATGCGCCATTCAACAGAACTGTAATCACTTGTATTATTGAATTTGCTGAATATTTCTGTAATGGCTATAATGTCATATTTTCTTTCTTTCATTAATGTTTGTAACTCACACATTTTGTTCCATAAGGAGTCAGCATTTGTGTACATAATACTTAGGTTATTCTGTTTAAAAACTGTATTTACATTTTTAAAAATAAAACCGTCCCCCTATCCATCATTGTTAGAATGTAGCTGAGACTGTATGAGGTTACCTCCAAGCACCGTCTCATCTGGATCGATGTTGCTACTTGCACCCTGGATATTAGTGCACGGAAATCCGTAATTTATTGGTTTCAGAAGAGTTTGAGACTCCAGGCTCAGTGAATTGTTGGCTTGGTAGTAGTTTTGTGGAAATGCTACGTTTTTGCTTTTTTCACTACTTGATTTCGTTATTGTTGTTTCGCAGCTTGTGATTGTTGTGTCGTTGAAATTTTGTTCTTGTTCCTCTTGCATTTCGTTTCGTACAGGGGTTGCTTTGTTTGCATTTTGTCTCCTTAGTTTGTTTGTTTCATGTTGTTGTGGTGTAAGGTCCTTGGTTATAATGCAGCTCTTAAGTTTATTTGATTGTGGCAATTCTCTGATTTTTGAAGCATTATCCAGGATATCCTTTCTGTGTTTTTTGTTATTTAGAATAATTTTTAGGGGTCTGCATTTGCTTGGATTAAAGGTGCCTAGTCTGAAGCAAACATGTACGTCTAAGTCTTGTATGCCTATTGAATTACACAGTTCACAAAATTGTTTGATATCATAATCTTTTCTGACAGAACTGTTAGAGTGTGTAGATTCTGGTAGATGGTAAATTATTAGATTTAAAGTTCTTTTTTTTTGATCTTCTATTTCCCTGATTTCCTTTCTGACATCTTCTTGGAGTGAAGCTTTGATTTCTGTTTTTATTTCTTCAATCAGTGATGGTTTTATTGAGATTATTTCTTTTTTAACTTTTTTGCCTATGTCGTTATCAATTTCGTTCATTTTTTCTTCCATAATTGTGAGTCTTGTTTGAGTGTTTTCTTCAATTGTTTTTAATCTTGTGGAGAGATTTGACATGCACGGGAAATTTTGTTTGCATACATTGCAAGTCCATTTAAAATTGTTGGTTTCATCCTCCTTTAATGCTTCTGCTAGTTTAGGTGATATTTTAGTGCATTGTATGCAAAAACTTAGTTCACAGACACAGCAAGCTAGATTTTGCTGGTCTTCAATGGTAATATCACAAATGGGGCAGGTGTTGCTGCCTATTCTTGCTCTTTTAATTGCTTTGGTTTTATTGATTGGTGTTGAGCTTATTAAATTTGCCATCTTGTTGGGTTTCGGTTTGTTTCTTTATTTTTCCTTTCGTTGTAAAACAGGGCTTCCCTATTTCGTAGATGGTGTATGGATGTTATAATCCCTGATCATGAGGTATTTTACTCCACTGGTTTGTTGTCGAATACTTGAAATTGATTGTTGTTAAACTAGTGAGCAGGGCTTCCCTATTCACTGGTTATTGTTCATTTAGATTCAATTGTGAGAGCAGGGCTTCCCTACTTACATTTGATAGTTTGCCTTATCTTTCTCCTAGTGGAGGTATATGGGTGTAAAACAGGGCTTCCCTATTTCACATTTATGTGACGTTGAATTTCCTAGATCTATACAGCTCTTATACTATACAAAATCCAATTTTCGTTGTAGTCGTCGAAATTAAATAAAGATTGATTCTCTTGAGGAGATTATTGTTTTATATTCACTTGAAAATATTATTCAAAAATGAGTTTTGAAATTGTTTGTATGTGAGCAGGGCTTCCCTATTCACAGTTGCATTTTGCACATTTTGACCAAGTCAATAATATATTTAATTATAGAGTATTTGTTGTTCATCTTTTCATATCTCTTGAGGAGATTAATGTTTATACTGTAATTCCTTTTATGTGCGCAGGGCTTCCCTATTCACTGGAACATATTTCACAAATAGTTATGTATTTTAACAGGGCTTCCCTATTAAATATTTAATGGATAAACTCACTGGCATCTATTAACAAGATATAACTTAATGTTTGAACATTTATCTAATTTTAATGGTTATCTATCACTATTTTCGATTGTTGATTTCAATTTTAACAACTTGTGGAGCCACAATAAAGCCAAATGTTTTCCTGGATGGACTCCATCAATGTAGAGATTAAAGTTTTTTGTGTATTTAACACGAGAGGATGAATTTTTCTTGGATGATCTGATGATGTCTAAACATAGTTTTGGAGTTCTAGTACAATTTATACGGTCAATATTAGAGTTGAGATAGTCAATTGTTTCGTGAAGCAATGTTTCTTGTTCCAGATATTGATTTATGTTATTGCATCCTTTTCTTCTATTCCATTCCACAATGGAATAGTATGGGCAGTTAATGAAGAGAACTGTTGCCGAATTATTGCATCGTTGAATTGAGGATTTGAAATATCTGTATTTGACAATTAATTGGTCCACGGTCTCTGTAGGGTTGTTTTTGAGTGAAATGAACTTTCCTACCTTGTCCGTCAGCTCACATGTCCCAAACCAGACGAAAACGATGGGTCTTATGGCAATTTGAATATTTCTCAATAGTGACCTTTGAAAACGTTGATCGTCAACAGTGACTCCACTTCTAGAAATTATTTTTATGGATCCATAGTAATCTCTCGTGATTTCATTCGACAGAAAAAAACCTTTACTATCTGTGACGAGAAGACAATCCCTGAAAACTCTGGTGACGGGGCGTTGGTATTCCTCAGTCTGTAGCTTGTTAAACTCTTTAGTTAACTTTGAGATTGACATCGGTTAGAAATTTGGATGAAATATGGACTGAATCTAGAATTAATTGTAAATGGCGGCACCACGCACAATGTGAAGAAATACACGAGTTACAAAAATACGGAATTACACAAAACTAATAAATTTACTTCCCTAAATAACTGGATTGGTATCATTCTGGATTGTTCATCTACCATTAAATCACAAAAATTTATCAATACATCGCAGGATTACGATGATTCATGAAGGATTAATTGAGACAAATTCTCTCCTGCAAATTTTATGCGACCGACCGGAAGCGAGCCAAACCGGAAGTCTGGTTTAAAAGACACAGATATTGGGACTTCTGAATTATATTATTTTTTTTCCAAAAATTAATAGACTGACATTTTTCATAAGGATAACCTATTATGAAAACCTGTAGCATATTAACATATTTTTATCTACTGCAATAGAAGAATGTTTAAACTTCCAGAATTTTTATTTTTTTATTTTCATATATTGAATAGTTCTTGAGTAATACTTGCTACAAATGTTGGCAGGGGTGATATTTTAGTATATCATTTAGTTACTTATCCGTCTTATCTACGTCCCTGGTAATATTTTCTTTTAAGAGCAATATCTTCTGTTGTCACAATTCTTAAATGTCTGCTGAAAATGCGCCAAGATACGTCTGCAGATGGGAAAGTAATAAGCAAACAAGAAGACGTGCATGTATATTGTCGGGAATCTCTTGATATTTAAAATCCTGTAACCTTTTTGTCTTCATTGGTTAAATTTAGCGAAGTCAAGAGCGAAACACTATGGGACGATGGAGAAACATATTGTGTTTCTATAATTAAGTTACTTCCCTTGTTGTTTTATCCGCCATTTATAACTATGACCTATTTGAAATATTGATTGTTTTTCGAGTGTGTGAAATAAACACTTTCAAGTGAATCGTTGTTCGTACAACTTTTTAATCACGAACTAATTTAATACTAATGATCAATGTAAGTGGCTGCTTGACAATGTAACTTGAAGGTATGTAAATAATTCACTGAACTATTTCGTACACTAACCAATTTTGGTCCCAGATTGAAATCATGTCCCTTTTTATTTTGCATGCATTGTATCAAAAACCTTTTATTTTCTAATTATTCCCCTTAACTTACTGCTATTATCATATCTGAAGAAAGTAAGGGTTCTACTAACTTACACAATTATTTAACATGGAAATATTTTTTCACTTTTCAATCTATAAATGACAGAAGAGTTACTGAAAAGATTGGAAACATTGTGGCAAGACGAGAAACTGATAAAATTAGTAATTTCTTCTTCTGGGAAAAATTGTTCTTAATTTGTCTGCTGCATCATGTAAGTGTGAAGGGTTGACTTGACAAATATTGCACTGCCATATCCACTGTACTTTACAACGAGTTTTTGTAGCAGTAGAAAGTTAAATGGTAGTTTCAGCACCTTTCCCCCCCATTTCATTCTATATTTCTATCGAATCTAATGAAACTGATTATGCATTTTTTAAAAAAAATGAAAACATTAAAAAAGTCAATTTGTAAACAGAGAATGGTATCTTTGTGTGTGAAATTGTTTCATAATGACCAACAACCTGATCTTGTGAACTTTTCATTTTTAGCTCGACTATTCGAAGAATATGAGAGCTATACTACTCACCCTGGCGTCGGCGTCGGCATCGGCGTCCACGTCACACTTTGGTTAAGGTTTTGCATGCAAGAACTTAAATACTACATGTATTGCATTGAAACTTTCTACAACCCTACTAAACTATCACACCTATGTAGATTATCAAGTTAGATAACTCAACTTGCATTTTATGCAAGTTATGGCCCTTTTTTACTTAGAAATTCTGGTTAAAGTTTTGCGTGCAACTAAATTAAGAGTCAATATCTCAGTATTTACTTGATGCATTGCATTGAAACTTAATACAACCCTACCCAAGCATCACACCTATGTAGATTATCAAGTTAGATAACTCTATCCTGCATTTTATGCAAGTTATGGCCCTTTTTTTACTTAGAAACTCTGGTTAAAGTTTTGCGTGCAACTAAATTAAGAGTCCATATCTCAGTATTTCCTTGATGCATTGCATTGAAACTTTATACAACCATACCTAAGCATCACACCTATGTAGATTATCAAGTTAGATAACTCTATCCTGCATTTTATGCAAGTTATGGCCCTTTTTTTACCTAGAAATTCTGGTTAAAGTTTTGCGTGCAACTAAATTAAGAGTCCATATCTCTGTATTTACCTGATGCATTCCATTGCAACTTTCTACAACCCTACCCAACTATCACACCTGTGTATATTATCAAGTTAGATAACTCTATCCTGCATTTTATGCAAATTATGGCCCTTTTTTTACTTAGAAATTCTGGTTAAAGTTTTGCGTGCAACTAAATTAAGAGTCCATATCTCTGTATTTACCTGATGCATTCCATTGAAACTTTCTATAACCCTACCCAACTATCACACCTGTGTAGATTATCAAGTCAGATAACTCTATCCTGCATTTTATGCAAGTTATGGCCCTTTTTTTACTTAGAAATTCTGGTTAAAGTTTTGCGTGCAACTAAATTAAGAGTCCATATCTCAGTATTTACTTGATGCATTGCATTGAAACTTTATACAACCCTACCCAAGCATCACACCTGTGTAGATTATCAAGTTAGATAACTATCCTGCATTTTATGCAAGTTATGGCCCTTTGTTTACTTAGAAATTCTGGTTAAAGTTTTGTGTGCAACTAAATTAAGAGTCCATATCTCTGTATTTACCTGATGCATTGCATTGAAACTTTCTACAACCCTTAGACCCAACTATCACACCTGTGTAGATTATCAAGTTAGATAACTCTATCCTGCATTTTATGCAAGTTATGGCCCTTTTTTTACTTAGAAATTCTGGTTAAAGTATTGCATGCAACTAAATTAAGAGTCCATATCTCAGTATTTACTAGATGCATTGCGTTGAAACTTTATACAACGCTACCCAATTATCACACTTATGTAGATTATCAAGTATGATAACTCTATCTTGCATTTTATGCAAGTTATGGCCCTTTTTTTACTTAGAAATTCTGGTTAAAGTTTTGCATACAACTACATTAAGAGACCATCTCTTAGTAACTACTTGATGCATTGCATTGAAACTTTATACAACCCTTTCCAACCATCACACCTATGTAAACAATCAAGTATATATCTCTATCCAGTATATTTTGCAATTAATGACCATTTTTTTAACTAGAAATTTGGTTAAAGTTTTGCATGCAACTACATTAAGAGTCGATATCCTAGTATTTACTTCATGCATTGCTTTGAAACTTTATTCAACCCTATCCAACTATCACACCTATGTTGATTTTCAAGTTAAATAACTCTATCCTGCATTTTATTCAAGTTATGGCCCTTTTTGGACTTATAAATTCTGGTTAAAGTTTTGCATGCAACTACATTAAGAGACCATATCTTAGTAACTACTTCATGCATTGCATTGAACTTTATACAGCCCTTCCCAATCATCACACCTATGTAAACAATCAAGTACAATAACTATCCAGCATTTTATGCAAGTTATGGCCCTTTTTGGACTTAGAAATTCTGGATTAAGTTTTGCATTTAGAGTGTAATCTCATTAACAACTTGAAGCATTGTATTGAAACTTTATACAACCTTTCCCAATTTCACAACTATAAACACAACCAATTAAGATAACTCTATCCTGCATATGGTGCAAATTGTTGCCGTTTTTTTACTTAGAAATTATGGTTAAAGGTTTGCGTGCAACTACATTAAGAGTCCATATCTTATTAACTACTTGATGCATTCCATTGCCTTCCTAACCATCACACCTATTAAGATAATCAAGTTAAATAACTCTATCCTGCATATAATGCAAATTATCACCCTTTAAGATATTGTGGTTAATGTTTTGCATGCAACTACATTAGAGTCCATTATCTCAGTAACTTAAATAAGCGGTGGAATAGTCGAGCACGCTGTCCTCCGACAGCTCTTGTTTTAAATACCATCACAGATATATTGCTTTGAAGCTTATACATGTAATACATGCCATCATTACCGCCTTCAGCAGATAAAAGATCGCTGTCAACATTTTTCTAAGAATTATGGCCCTTTTTATACTTAGAAAATACATTGAATGTGGGTAATATTCAATTATTGACTTTACTCTTTAGGATATTGCTTTGAAACCTGGAATACTTGTTTACCATCATGACCCCCATCTGTAGACAACAGAGAAGGTAACTCTGTCAAGTTGAGCATGCTGTCTTTGTCTAACGGACAGCTCTTGTTCTCCTATCTGATATTAAAACTCCAACATCAGTATCTTTTTATTTTTTTTATTACTGAATGCTTAACTTGATGTCTTCCATTACACATGGCACTATTGTTATCTTCGAATTAGGCTGCTTAGAATTTAATATCGATTGGATAAAGACTTATATTCATACCCTCTGCTAATATTGGTTCTTCGAAGGTTTTAACCCTTTCCCTCATATAGACGCTTACTGACGCCTCTGCAGCAGACAGCTTTTTGAAAACATAGTGACAAAAGAAGAAATTGCTCAAAATCAGCAATTTCTCCTTTTGACACAATGTTTTCCACTTTTAGTCATAGGTTATCCATCCAATTATAGAGATTTTCTATTTTTTGACAAATTATGTTCAAAGTCGTCTGCTGCAGAATTGTTGTATGAGGGAAAGGGTTAAGTAGTTATTTTTATTAGTTCATCTTCCTTTTGCATGTACACTAGTAGTTTAAATTTCCCTTAGGAGGATATCATTTTTATACAGAGACATTTGGAGTGAAATAAAGAAACAGAAAGGTTCAAGAAAAGGGTACAACATAAATTATTTTCCTTTGTTTACTTTTTAAATAACACAACATTAAATCAAATTCATTAGAGGATTATTCCGCATTGTTTTTGGTTATTATGCATTATCAGACTTTTTGGATATCTGCAATGTTTCAGTTGTCCAAGCAATGGTTAAATAGTCAGTCCTCTATACAACTCTTTCCCACATGAACAATATCTGCTTTAAAAAGTTTTGAAAACATCTAGCCTATATAAACAAATTATAATGGAAAATTTCTTCGAAATAAAGTTTACTTATTTTACATCCATTGCGAAACAAATGTTCGGCTTATATTAATCACGCTTGATGTCTGCTTCCTGGAGACTTAACTCTTTCCCGCATATAGACGCTTTCTGACGCCTCTGCAGCAGACGGATTATAAAGAGATTCCATATTTTTGACTGAATGTTTTCAATGTCAACTGATGCAGAATTTAAGTATGCAGGAAAGGGTTGGGATTTAGTTGGGTTGTTGGAAAAGACCAGTTTAATGACTAAATATGTTTACACATTTAACACTGATCAATGCAAAATTTTATTGTATACATAATGATTGACATTAGGTATTTTTTTTAAATTATACTCCCAAAAAACAAAGTTTTGGGGGGGTATATAGGAGTCGGTTTGTCTGTCTGTCTATCGGTCGGAAGTCATATTTTGTCCGGCCTATTTCTTACAAACCACTGGGTAGAATTCAATAAAATTTTACATGAAGCTTCTATAACAAGAGGAGATGTGCATACCCTAAAGGTCTTACAATGGCATGTTATTTTACCGAGTTATGGCCCTTTTACTTATTAAGTTGTTGGTCATATTTTGTCCAGCCTATTTCTTACAAACCACTAGGTGGAATTCAATACAATTTTACATGAAGCTTCTATACCAAGAGGAGATGTGCATACCCTAAAGGTCTTACAATTGCATGTTATTTTACAGAGTTATGGCCCTTTTACTTATTAAGTTGTTGGTCATATTTTGTCCGGCCTATTTCTTACAAACCACTGGGTGGAATTCAATAACATTTTACATGAAGCTTCTATACCAAGAGGAGATGTGCATACCCTAAAGGTCTAACAATTGCATGTTATTTTACAGAGTTATGGCCCTTTCACTTATTAAATTGTTGGTCGGTCGGAAGCCATATTTTGTCCGGCCTATTTCCTACAAACCAATGGATGGAATTCAATAACATTTTACATGAAGCTTCTATACCAAGAGGAGATGTGCATACCCTAAAGGTCTAACAATTGCATGTTATTTTACAGAGTTATGGCCCTTTCACTTATTAAGTTGTTGGTCGGTCGGAAGCCATATTTTGTCCGGCCTATTTCCTACAAACCACTGGATGGAATTCAATAACATTTTACATGAAGCTTCTATACCAAGAGGAGATTTGCATATCATAAAGATCTTACAATTGCATGTTATTTTACAGAGTTATGGCCCTTTTGTTGGTCAGTCGGAAGCCATATTTTGAGTCAAGATGCTGTTTTCGGGGTATTTATCATCTTCAGTGATATTTCTAGTTCTTGATAAGGTACGTTTTTCACATTCCAAAATCATTATTTGACAGTCAAACCCTATGTTGTGTGTACTCAAGAGAATAGTTTCACAACATAGGTGTTTGGTCAAGTCATAAGAGATACATGTATATAAAGCTTTAGATAGGGGACATTTTGCAAGTTCTAAAATCCTTATTTGATCCTCTAACCCTATGTTGTGTGTACTCAAAAGAATCGTCTCCATGAGACGATTCTGTTGAGTACCCACAACATGGGATTTGCTTGAATTATAAGAGAGATATTGTGGAGAAACAGCTGTTTACAACTCCTTATCTTGACCTCTGATGTATACATTGGTGGGAAAATACCAGTTTTCTCCTCCTTATCTTGACCTCTGATGTATACATAGGTTGGAAAATACCAGTTTTCTCCTCCTTATCTTGACCTCTGTTGTTAAAATTGATGGGAAATACCAGTTTTCTCCTCCTTATCTTGACCTCTGATGTTAAAATTGATGGGAAATACCAGTTTTCTCATCCCTATCTTGACCTCTGATGTATACATAGGTTGGAAAATACCAGTTTTCTACTCCTTATCTTGACCTCTGATGTATACATGGGTTGGAAAATACCAGTTTTCTCCTCCTTATCTTGACCTCTGATGTATACATAGGTTGGAAAATACCAGTTTTCTCCTCCTTAACTTGACCTCTGATGTATACATAGGTTGGACAATACCAGTTTTCTCCTCCTTATCATGACCTCTGATGTTAAAATTGATGGGAAAATACCAGTTTTCTCCTCCTTATCTTGAACTCTGATGTATACATTGATAGGAATATACCAGTTTTCTCCTCCTTGTCTTGAACTCTGATGTATACATTGATAGGAATATACCAGTTTTCTCCTCCTTGTCTTGAACTCTGATGTATACATAGGTTGGAAAATACCAGTTTTCTCCTCCTTTACTTGACCTCTGATGTATACATAGGTTGGAAAATACCAGTTTTTAACCAGGTTTTCCGAAGGAAAAATCTGGTTATTAGTTTGGCGAAGTCGGCGGGCGGGCGGGCGTCAACTTTCCTTGTCCGGACCATAACTTTGCCATGCATAGAGATATTTTCAAATAACTTGGCACAAACATGCACCATATCAAGACGATGTGCCAAATGCAAAAAAAATTCTGTAGATTCAAGGTCAAGGTCACAGTGATAAGAAATAGACTTTGATTGAACTTTTCTTGTCCGGACCATAACTTTGTCATGCATAGAGATATTTTCGATTAACTTGGCACAAACATGCACCATATCAAGACGATGTGCCAAATGCAAAAAAAAATCTGTAGATTCAAGGTCAAGGTCACAGTGATAAGAAATAGACTTTTATTGAATTTTTCTTGTCCGGACCATAACTTTGTCATGCATAGAGATATTTTCAAGTAACTTGGCACAAACATGCACCATATCAAGATGATGTGCCAAATGCAAACACAAATTCTGTAGATTCAAGGTCAAGGTCACAGTGATAAGAAATAGACTTTAATTGAATTTTTCTTGTCCGGACCATAACTTTGTCATGCATAGAGATATTTTCAAATAACTTGGCACAAACATGCACCATATCAAGACGATGTGCCAAATGCAAAACTTTTGGCTGTAGCTTCAAGGTCAAGGTCACAGTGATGTATATATTGATGGGAAAATACAAGTTTTCTCCTCCTTACCTTGACCTCTGATGTATAAATTGATGGGAAAATACCAGTTTTCTCCTCCTTATCTTGACCTCTGATGTATAAATTGATGGGAAAATACCAGTTTTCTCCTCCTTATCTTGACCTCTGATGTATAAATTGATGGGAAAATACAAGTGTTCTCCTCCTTATCTTGACCTCTGATGTATAAATTGATGGGAAAATACCAGTTTTCTCCTCCTTATCTTGACCTCTGATGTATAAATTGATGGGAAAATACCAGTGTTCTCCTCCTTATCCTGACCTCTGATGTATACATTGATGGGAAAATGCCAGTTTTCTCCTCCTTATCTTGACCTCTGATGTTAAAACTGATGGGAAAATACCAGTTTTCTCCTCATTATCTTGACCTCTGATGTATACATTGGTGGGAAAATACCAGTTTTCTCCTCCTTATTTGACATCTGATGTACACATTGGTGGGAATATACCAGTTTTCTCCTCCTTATCTTGACCTCTGATGTTATAATTGATGGAAAAATACCAGTTTTCTCCTCCTTATCTTGACCTCTGATGTATACATTGGTGGGAATATACCAGTTTTCTCCTCCTTATCTTGACCTCTGGTGTTAAAATTGATGAAAAAATACCAGTTTTCTCCTCCTTATCTTGACCTCTGATGTATACATTGGTGGGAATATACCAGTTTTCTCCTCCTTATCTTGACCTCTGATGTTAAAATTGATGGGAAAATACCAGTTTTCTCCTCCTTATCTGGACCTCTGATGTATAATTTGGTGGGAAAATACCAGTTTCTCGTCCTTTAAGGTTTATCTTGACCTTTGATGTATACATTGATGGGAATTTACCAGTTTTCTCCTCCTTATCTTGACCTCTGATGTATAATTTGGTGGGAATATACCAGTTTTCTCCTCCTTATCTTGACCTCTGATGTTAAAATTTATGGGAAAATACCAGTTTTCCCCTCCTTATCTTGACCCCTGATGTATACATTGACGGGAAAATACCAGTTTTCTCCTCCTTTAAGGCTTATCTTGACCTTTGATTTATACATTAATGGGAATATACCAGTTTTCTCCTCCTTATCTTGACCTCTGATGTATACATTGGTGGGAATATACCAGTTTTCTCCTCCTTGGGAATATACCAGTTTTCTCCTCCTTATCTTGACCTCTGATGTATACATTGGTGGGAATATACCAGTTTTCTCCTCCTTATCTTGACCTCTGGTGTTAAAATTGATGAAAAAATACCAGTTTTCTCCTCCTTATCTTGACCTCTGATGTATACATTGGTGGGAATATACCAGTTTTCTCCTCCTTATCTTGACCTCTGATGTTAAAATTGATGGGAAAATACCAGTTTTCTCCTCCTTATCTGGACCTCTGATGTATAATTTGGTGGGAAAATACCAGTTTCTCGTCCTTTAAGGTTTATCTTGACCTTTGATGTATACATTGATGGGAATTTACCAGTTTTCTCCTCCTTATCTTGACCTCTGATGTATAATTTGGTGGGAATATACCAGTTTTCTCCTCCTTATCTTGACCTCTGATGTTAAAATTTATGGGAAAATACCAGTTTTCCCCTCCTTATCTTGACCCCTGATGTATACATTGACGGGAAAATACCAGTTTTCTCCTCCTTTAAGGCTTATCTTGACCTTTGATTTATACATTAATGGGAATATACCAGTTTTCTCCTCCTTATCTTGACCTCTGATGTATACATTGGTGGGAATATACCAGTTTTCTCCTCCTTGGGAATATACCAGTTTTCTCCTCCTTATCTTGACCTCTGATGTATACATTGGTTGGAAAATACCAGTTTTCTCCTCCTAATCTTGACCTCTGATGTTAAAATTGATGGGAAAATACCAGTTTTCTCCTCCCTATCTTGACCTCTGATGTTAAAATTGATGGGAAAATACCAGTTTTCTCCTCCCTATCTTGACCTCTGATGTTAAAATTGATGGGAATATACCAGTTTTCTCCTCCTTATCTAGACCTCTGATGTATACATTGGTGGGAAAATACCAGTTTTCTCCTCCTTATCTTGACCCCTGATGTATACATTGATGGGAAAATACCAGTTTTCTCCTCCTTTAAGGCTAATCTTAACCTCTGATGTATACATTGATGGGAATATACCAGTTTTCTCCTCCTTATCTTGACCCTTGATGTTTACATTGGTGGGAATATACCAGTTTTCTCCTTCTTATCTTGACCTCTGGTGTTAAAATTGATGGAAAAATACCAGTTTTCTCCTCCTTATCTTGACCTCTGATGTATACATTGGTGGGAAAGTACCAGTTTTCTCCTCCTTATCTTGACCTCTGGTATTAAAATTGATGGGAAAATACCTGTATTCTCCTCCTTATCTTGACCTCTGATGTATACATTGGTGGGAAATTACCAGTTTTCTCCTCTTTATCTTTACCTCTGATGTATACATTGATGGGAAAATACCATTTTTCTCCTCCTTTAAGGCTTATCTTGACCTTTGATGTATATATTGATGGAAAAATACCAGTTTTCTCCTCCTTATCTTGACCTCTGACGGATACATTGATGGGAATATACCAGTTTTCTCCTCCTTATCTTGACTTCTGATGGATACATTGGTGGGAATATACCAGTTTTCTCCTCCTTATCTTGACTTCTGATGGATACATTGGTGGGAATATACCAGTTTTCTCCTCCTTATCTTGACCTCTGATGTTAAAATAGATGGAAAAATACCAGTTTTCTCCTCCTTATCTTGACCTCTGATGTATACATTGGTGGGAATATACCAGTTTTCTCCTCCTTATCTTGACCTCTGGTGTTAAAATTGATTGAAAAATACCAGTTTTCTCCTCCTTATCTTGACCTTTGATGTTAAAATGGATGGAAAAATACCAGTTTTTTCCTCCTTATCTTGACCTCTGATGTATACATTGATGGGAAAATACCAGTTTTCTCCTCCTTATCTTGACCTCAGATGTATACATTGGTGGAAATATACCAGTTTTCTCCTCCTTATCTTGACCTCTGATGTATACATTGGTTGGAAAATACCAGTTTTCTCCTCCTTATATTGACCTCTGATGTATACATTAGTGGGAAAATACCAGTATTCTCCTCCTTCTCTTGACCCCTGATGTATAATTTGATAGGAAAATACCAGTTTTCTCCTCCTTATCTTGACCTCTGATGTATACATTGATGGGAAAATACCAGTTTTCTCCTCCTTATCTTGACCTCTGATGTATAAATTGATGGGAATATACTAGTTTTCTCCTCCTTATCTTGAACTTTTATGTATAAATTGATGGGAATATACCAGTTTTCTCCTCCTTATCTTGACCTCTGATGTATAAATTGATGGGAAAATACCAGTTTTCTCCTCCTTATCTTGAACTTTTATGTATAAATTGATGGGAATATACCAGTTTTCTCCTCCTTATCTTGACCTCTGATGTATAAATTGATGGGAAAATACCAGTTTTCTCCTCCTTATCTTTACCTCTGATGTATACATTGGTGGGAAAATACCAGTTTTCCTCCTCCTTATCTTGACCTTTGATGTATAATTTGGTGGGAATATACTAGTTTTCTCCTCCTTATCTTGAGCTCTGATGTATACATTGGTAGGAAAATACCAGTTTTCTCCTCCTTATCGATACCTCTGATGTATAAATTGATGGGAAAATACCAGTGTTCTCCTCATCTTGAGCTCTGATGTATACATTGGTTGGAAAATACCCGTTTTCTCCTCCTTATCTTGATATTTTATGTATAAATTGATGGGAATATACCAGTTTTCTCCTCCTTATCTTGACCTTTGATGTATACATTGATGGGAAAATACCAGTTTTCTCCTCCTTATCTTTACCTCTGATGTATATATTGATGGGAAAATACCAGTTTTCTCCTCTTTATCTAGAACTCTGTGATGACTTTTGAACAGGGTTACAGGTGTAGAAACTAATGTGGGGTAAGACTAAAAGACTTCTGTTTTTCCCTTAAAATACTTATAAAGTTGTAATAGAACAAGCATGCAATTAGAAATGAAATCCATGTTATTTAGTAGAGTTGAAAACTTTAAGGAGACATTGTTCATGCTGAACAATTTGACCTTTTCCTAGAAAGTTTTCAAAAGTTGCTAGCTGCAGATGCATCAAAAAGATCTCCATGTGGAAAAGGAATTACTTACCCCAACCTGACAAAAATGCATTAAAAATTCCTTTAAATAGTAATATATGGTAATAAGCACTATCTACATATTTGTTTGTTTATTTTCAGTCTTTACTACAGCAATATCAACTCCTTAAATGAGCTTCATCAAAAGCACATGTATACTCCTTTTTATGCGAATATGGTTGGAAAGATGAAACATAGCAGCCCACAACCATCTGAGGTATCACAGACTAATGATGTACAACAAGCTACTGATGTACAACAAACTACTGAGGTATCACAAGCTACTGAGGTATCACAAACTACTGAGGTATCACAAGCTACTGAGGTATCAAAAACTACTGAGGTATCTCACACTTCTGAAGGATTACAAACTTGTGATGTATCACGAACTTGTAAGAGATCATATGACGTTCCACAAACTTCTAGTATTGAAGCATCATTTGAATGTGGTGTGTGTGGTTGTGGATTTGATGAGGAAAACAAATTAATCCAACACATGAACATACATACTTGTGAGATACCTCCTTTTAATACTGTCGTAAGTACAGATTTAGTTTCAAATGAGTACATTGAAGTAAAACTTGAAATCACAGAACCCGTTGAGGAAAATTACAGTGGTGATCTTTTAGGATTTGCAAGAAAATACAGAGGAAGTCTAGCGACAAACAAAAGATCGCATGCAGATAATAAACCATTTAAATGTGATGTTTGCAATTTTGAGTTTAAGTGTAGATATATGTTGAAAAACCACATGAGAATACATACTGGTGAAAAACCTTATGTATGTGACACATGTGGACATGCATTCACTCAGAAAACAAGCTTGAATGAGCACCAGAAAATACATACTGGTGAAAAACCTTATAAATGTGATGATTGTGATTATGCAAGTAGAAGGCTTACTAGTTTAGTAGAGCATAAAAAGAAGCATACAGGTGAGAAGCCTTATGAATGTGACATTTGTGGATTTGCTTCTTCTCGGAAAATTTGTTTAATCAAACACAAGCGGATACATACAGGTGAGAAATTCTATGAATGTGACCTTTGTGAATTTGCATGTCAGGACAGGTATAAATTGATCATCCACAACAGAAAGCATACCGGTGAAAAACCTTTTATATGTGGGACTTGCGGATATGCATTTGTTGAGAAAAGGAATTTGATTGAGCATCAAAAAACACACAGTGACGATATAAAACCATTCACATGTGATGTTTGCCCATATGCAAGTTTTAAAAAATCTAATCTGGTAATACATATAAGGACACATTCTGGTGAGAAACCTAATAAATGTGATGTATGTGAATTTGCCTGTGAGACAAGAGGTAAATTGATACGTCATAAACTAAAACATACAGGTGAGAAACCTTTTAAATGTCATTTTTGTGAATATGCGAGTCATGCAAATTATCTTTTAGTAAAACATCTAAGAAGACATACTGGTGAGAAACCTTATGAATGTGATGTTTGTGAATATGCATGTAACAATACCAGTAATTTACTTCGTCATAAAAGAACACATTTAGGAAATACTCTGAAACCTTATAAATGTGAGTTTTGTGAATATGCAGGTGAGACGAGTTATAGTTTAGTCAAACACCAACGAAGACATACCGGTGAGGAACCATATCAGAGCTCTAGATAAGGGACGTTTTGCATGTTTTAAAATACTTATTTGACCGTCTAACCCTATGTTGTGGGTACTCAAAAGAATCGTCTCAGTGAGACGATTCTGTTGAGTACCCACAACTTATGACTTGCTTGGGTTATAAGAGAGATATTGTGGGGGAAAAGAACTCTTTACCCCTCCTTATCCGGACCTCTGCCATATATATACATGTGCTGTATGTAATCAGAAAAGTAAGTTGGTATGTCATGAACGAATGCATAATGCTAAGAGAACTCATTTTAATGTCTTTTGTAGATTTTAGTAACCTTTAGTAACATTATGAGCAATATCTCCTTCTGCCAAAATGTTTTCAAAAGTCGTCTGCAACAGACGTAACAGAAGCGGCAAAAGATTAATAGATCTACTCTTTGATTTGTCGCTGTCGTGTAAGTTAGTGTGTCAGTCAATGAGCAATGAACACTGTATAATTTATACATAATTATTCCATCACTTCACATGACTTTTCAAAGGTCTTCTGCTTTACAATCATCAGACAAACAATTTCAACAATCTAGAAAACTGAAAGATTTATATTGATAAAGAGTTGAAAATATTGCAGTAAAAGGTGAAATTGCTTGTTTTGAGCAATTTTCTTTGTATTGCAATGTTTTCAAAGTCATGTTCAATGGCAGGTGCCAAATGTCATATGTATGAAGTAATGGGTTAACATATAACGCTTTGAAGTCACATCTGACACATGCACAAAACATACATATTTTGAAAACTCCAATTTTCTACTAAAGCAACAGTTACAATTAAAAAATAAAATGTCACTGATAATGTTATTTGAATAATTGTGATTTTGGAATTTTAAAAGATTAAGAGGCTGAGATCAAAGATTATCAAAAAAGTGTAATGTTTTCAAAAAGATAATCTAATGCAATAAATGAATGTTTAAAAGTTCAGAAAATATGTTTGCTAGTGCAATAGGTTCAATAAGTTTAGCTCACATGTGCACACCGTGCTCAAGGTGAGCTATTGTGATCAAATTGTATCCGTCGTCCGTCTGTCAAGCGTATTCAACAAAATCTTGTGAACACTCTACAGGCAACATTTTATATCCAATCTTCATTGAAAGTTTATCAGAGCAGCCACTCTTGACCAAATTTAATTTGATAAATGCATACTAATAAACACCAACCTACACATTAAGATGACAACAAAGGCTATAATACTCAAGTTTTTCTTAAGTACACAAGTAAAAAAAACGTATTTTGTGTATATTCTAAAATTTTAAAAGAGACCAAGATATAAACCAATACTGCTCATAATTTAATGTTAGACCAAACTGTTTGCATGCTAGAGTGTTATAGACTGTTTAAGGTTACATACATTGTACACTAAGCAAAAAAGGCAGGAGTGTGAAGGTAAAAACAGAAAGAACCAGTACCATGGTTACTTCATGATCTACAGGCTTTTATGCTGACATGAATTGCTGAGCTCCATATACTAACATTGCGATCATGCTTTGTGTGATTGAATTCCAGAAGCATGAGGATCTGTAGAACCCTTTTACTGATATCCAGTGATTACATACATGCATGCATATTGAGAATGTCAAATGTAACGGCCGCTTAGACTTACACAAGTCAAACTGTCAAACACTAACACAATGTCAGGCAACTATGTGCATACATTTACGGAGTAGGCTTATCGGTTGTGTCAATTTCATGTGTGGTTTACATGCCAGAAATATAAAATTTATCATAAAAAAAGTAACATCCGTCACTTTGAAAAACATCATTGGAAAAGATAAGTTAGAAGTGCTACCTTCAATAAAAATTGGGTTTCAAGAAAATGACATCAATTCTTAATAAAACAAATGCATTCTTCAGCAATGAGCAGTAGAAATGACATAAAACAAAAAGAAAATAATGCAACGTCCGTCAGATTTACAGGTTCGTACATTTTTGATAATATTTTCCAAAACACAGGACCAACTATCTTTTTTGGCATCTTTCAATAAATTGAGTAATCATTTTACCTAAAAAAAAAGAAAACTACAGCTTAAATATAATTCTGATTTTTTCGTTGTGACGGACGTTATTTTCCCCGCTTATCTGATATGGATGATATTAATCACAAGTGCAGTCACACTCTGTCTGTGTGATACAGGCATGATTTGGGCGACTTCTTTCCCTTGGTACATTTTCTTTACACGCTTCCACTTTGCGTATGACACCATGTAATTTTCACTTTCACAAAGGTTGAACAAATCTCACAATATTGTCACAACCACAGCAACTTCACTGTCGCTGAATACAACTCAACTTGTGATAGGCAGCACCGTCTTCCTTCTTGCAAAGGGTAATTGCAACAGCTTCATATTTGTCTCTGACTTTCACATCTGACCTGCGTTTAACTGCAAGTTGAGACAAAGATCTAAGCTTTAAATCAACGTTTGTGAAGCTGTCACACAAACAACCGTACCAAGGATGTTTCCGTGTCGACTCCATATTTCTTGGTAGAGAATGATGCCTTAACATCTTTGTGATGCTCCTGGAATTCTTTGTACACATCTTTTAGTGGCCTGTCTAGTACCCGCCTTTCCTGCATATCTTTTTTTTACCCTCTTTGCAGCAGGCAAGTTTGTGGAAGTATCGGCTCTGCCGAAGAAGTCGATCATTGTTTTCTTGTAAGCTTCACTGGTTGCATATTTTCTTCTTTGTTTTGTCGGGTCAGTGACATTTGATTTATCAACCCTGATTATGTACGAGTCACTTACTCCCAGATAAGTAGAGAATGTTCTATTAAGTCTGTATTCTTTTGAAAAGGAAAGGTTTCTGATTATCTTTCTCTTAGTTTCAGGATCGCGGTTGATGGTCTTTTGCATGGCCTTGCTTGTCTTCTCATAGGAAATTAACTTCTTCTTACTTCTGGGTGTCATAGGTAAATGCTTTTCTTTCATGAATCAGTTGAAATTTCCGAGGCGAAGCCTTATCAACAATATCTTCGATGGCACTGACGAACTGCTGAGGGTCGTTACTTACGCTTACTTACGCTTCCGAGACCGCCGGAAAGCCTAGGGCTTCTAATGGTCCATCTAATGTGTTTTTACTTGTATTGTTTGACAAGTGGCAGCGTGGGTTGAATTTAGAAGGGTGATTTATCCAGTGTTTATTTAATTTATTTTTAAAGGAGTTAACACTCGGAGCTGTAACTACATCGTCTGGGAGCGAGTTCCAAGGGTCCACGGTCCTAATGCTGAAGGCATTTTTCCGCATGTCTGTTTTCGATTGTTTTTTAAATAATTTGAGACTATTACCTCTTGTTCTTGTGTAGCTTGAGAGTATTAACAAGTCCTCATTTGATGTTGAGTTATACTTGTTCATTATTTTGAATACTTGTAACATGTCCTCTCGTAGTCTTCTGTATTCTAAAGATGGAATTCCTAGATATTTTAGTCTCTCGGTATAGGTTTGAAATTGTATATTGGATAGTAATTTGGTTGCTCGTCTTTGGACATTTTCAATAGCAATTTGGTGTTTTTTCAGATGTGGAGACCATACCGTGCTCGCATACTCCAGATGGGGTCTGACCAGTGATTTGTATAGATGTAAAAATATAGTTTTATCCATGTAGGTGAAGGTTCTGAAGATGATTCCTAGGTTTCTGTTGGCTATTTTAATTTTCGATGTATTGTGAGAATGATTTTTTATTTTTTTATCTACGATGACTCCTTGATCTTTTTCTTCCTCTACATTAGTGATAGCTTCTTTGCTTAAGTCTCTGCCTTTGGTAAAATAGTCTCCTGTTTGTTTGTTATTTCCTAGAAGTAGTATTTTGCATTTGTTTTAGTTACATTCAAGGTCCCATGTATGAGACCAGTCACTAAATTGGTCTGTTGTTCTTTGGATAAGCTCATGATCCGCTTGACAGGTGACGACATTGTATGTTTTTGTGTCATCGGCAAATAGTTTGACTATTGTCTCCGCGACTTCAGGGAGGTCATTGATGTAGATTAGAACAAGTGTCTGTCCCAAAACACTCCCTTGGGGTACACCGCTGAGAACAGGAACTATGTTTGAGTGTACAGTGTTTATGACCACTTCTTGTGACCTGTTTGATAGGAAATCTTGGAACCAGGCGAGCACTTTCCCTTTAATTCCATAAGCTTTAATTTGTTGAATTAACTTATTATGTGGTAGGGTATCAAAAGCTTTCCTAAAGTCGTAGAATAAAATGTCTAGCTCGTTACCGTAACGATTTTAGGTAAGCATTGCCTTCGCCGTAAAACTTATTGGACTCTTTTTTAGCTCACCTAAGCACGAAGTGCAAGGTGAGCTTTTGTGATCACTCACCGTCCGGCGTCCGTCGTCGTCTGCGTCGTCGTCGTCGTCGTCGTCGTCGTCGTCGTCGTCGTCGTCGTCGTCGTCGGCGTCTGTTAACAATTTCCTACAAATGACTTCTCCTACTAAACCAATGAACAGATTTCAAAATAACTTCACAGGAATGGTCCTTAGGTAGTCCTTTTTCAAAGTTGTTCAAAGAAATTAATTCCAAGTAGAACTTTGGTTGCTGCGGCATCAGAAAAGGGAAAAATTGCCAAATCTTAAAAAATCTTCTTGTCCAAAAGTACTGGCCCGATTTGAAAATTATTTTACACAAATGTTCCTTGAGGTACCCTCTACCAAGATTGTTCAAATATTTCCAATCCGTTGAAAAACATGGCCGCTAGGGGGCGGAGCTTATTTTCCTTACATGTGCATTGTTAAAACTTTAAAAATCTTCTTGTCCAAAAGTACTGGCCCGATTTGAAAATTATTTTGCACAAATGTTCCTTGGGACACTCTTTACCAAGATTGTTCAACTATTTCCAATCCGTTGAAAAACATGGCCGCCAAGGGGCGGAGCCTGTTTTCCTTATATGTGCATTGTTAAAACTTTGTAAAATCTTCTTGTCCAAAAGTACTGGGCCGATTTGAAAATAATTTTGCACAAATGTTCCTTGGTGCACCCTTTACCAAGATTGTTCAAATATTTTTGATCCGTTGAAAAACATGGCCGCCATAGGGGGCGGAGCTTGTTTTCCTTATATGTGCATTGTTAAAACTTTAAAAATCTTCTTGTCCAAAAGTACTGGCCCAATTTGAAAATTATTTTGCACAAATGTTCCTTAGGGCACCCTTTACCAAGATTGTTCAAATATTTCCGATCCGTTGAAAAGCATGGCCGCCAGGGGGCGGAGCTAGTTTTCCTTATATGTGCATTGTTAAAACTTTAACAATCTTCTTGTCCAAAAGAACTGGCCCGATTTAAAAATTATTTTGCACAAATGTTCCTTGGGGCACCCTTTACCAAGATTGTACAAATATTTCCAATCCGTTGAAAAACATGGCGGCCAGGGGGCGGAGCTTGTTTTCCTTATATGTGCATCGTTAAAACTTTAAAAATCTTCTTGTCCAAAAGGACTGGCCCGATTTAAAAATTATTTTGCACAAATGTTCCTTGGGGCACCCTTTACCAAGATTTTTTAAATATTTTTGATCCGTTGAAAAACATGGCCGACAGGGGGCGGAGCTTGTTTTCCTTATATGTGCATTTTTAAAACTTTAAAAATCTTCTTGTCCAAAAGTATTGGCCTAAAAAGAGTAACAACTTTGAAAACTATTGAAGTTCTATTAAATCAGGTGAGCGATATAGGGCCATCATGGCCCTCTTGTTCTTTTTTCTGCCTGGTATTTCCTATCCTTTTCTTTTGATATAATGTCTCTAACTTACGGGATTAAACCCAAGTTGGTCGATATAATAACAACACAAAATACCATTGAAGTTTCGCAATGTACCGGATATAATATGAAGACTCAAATGCGCGTGTAACAAGTAACAAATAGGTTAGACAACACCAAATATAATAATAGTGTACAAATACTACATCCCTTCTTTTATTTTTTTATTTTTTTAACTAAACTACATGAACAATAATAATACAACAGTTTATGATAACCAAATGACTAGTATAATTGTATCAAAGACTAGAATATATAATCATACAAATCTCAGCAGTAGTTATATGAAATTAAAAATAATGAAACTAATCAATTAAATTTCAGCCCATAACAAAGTCTTTGTACTTGTCAGGTAGATTTTTAATTCTAGTGGGTTTGGTGAAGTTCAACATGTCAGTCTGATCTTTAGAAATAGGATCAGGTGGTTCTACTTGAGTGACATCAACTGGATTTGGTTCATGTGCCATTTCCAGTTGTTCCGGAATCTCATATTCAGTTACGGTTTCATTTTCTTGTTCCGGTCCCGACAAAGATTCCGATTGGGCTCTGCTAGTTAACTCCGGAGAGCTAAATTTCTTAACATGCGTACCTTTTCTCTCGTACTGTGCACCACCTTTCGCTTCAACGACAATGCGGTTCCCTGTTTTACTCAAAACCTTGTATGGCTAAGGGTTAAGTGGAGTAGAGAGTTTATTCTATCTATCCTGACGTACTAAAACCGAATCACCAGCCTGAACATGGCTTTCACTAGCATTTCGCTTAGTGTCAGCATAATGTTTCCCTTTTCCTTTTCTTTCGCTATCTCAGTCACGAATTTCAATATCAGTTTTGTACGAAATTTACGTCCATACAAAAGTTCAGCTGTACTCACACCGGTTGTTGAATGTGGTGTACTGCGATAAATAATCAGGTATGATTGAATATCTGTTTTCCAATCATGACCTTCCGCGTGTGCTATTCTTATACGCTTCATGATACTTCGGTTTTGGCGTTCGACCTCACCGTTGGCTTGTGGCCACAGGGGTGTTGTTCTCCTGTAATAGATACTGTTATCTTAAAAATAATTCTTGAACCATTCGCTTACAAATTGTGGTCCATTATCGGTTTGTATTGAAACTGGCAAACTGTGCCTGACAAATATTTTGGACAACATAGTCATGATTTTCTCTGCGGTTGTAGTTTGTGGATGGCCTTCATGCGCGAATTCCAATACCTGATCACGCAATGACTCGGGTATAACGATTTTGGTTCCGCATAACACCAGTTTACCTATCGCGCTTAGTTCGTTACGGATTGGCAAATACTCTTTAAATGAGAAATTCTGCTATTTGTCATCCAGCAGACAAGTATATGGCTGCATCCTCAAAACCCAGCGTTCGATCCGCACGCATGGTTTTGACTTAGTTGAAAATATGCATTCCAGTGGTTTATGGTCAGTAAGCAGTTCAAATTCTGTACCATACATATGAAACCTTTCACATGCCCACACTAAGGCTAACGCTTCTTTCTCAGTTTGAGATATCGCTCAGCGCTTTACTTGCGTAACTTATAACGCGATACTCGTTTCCCTGTTTCTGCACTAGGACCGCCCCTAGGCATACAGGTGACGCGTCTGCTATGACCTGTGTTGGCGCCTTCATATCAAAGTACCCCAACGTTTTAGCTTGTCAAAGGACTGTTGCTGCGTCTTACCCCAAATTCCGAATTCATTTTGGTAAAATCTCTAAGCGGCGCGCTTACAGTCGCAAGACCTGGTAAGAATCTTCCGCTGTAATTTACCAACCCGAGAAAGCTTTTCACTTCGCTCGCATTCGTCGGTTCGCGCGCTTGATTTACGGCTTCAACTTTGACCTCGAGCGGACAATACATGACCCATAAAAATCAACTGTGACATGTTCAACTCACATTTCTCTTTATTAAGTGTTAACCCCTTTTCTTTCAAAACTTCAAGTACTCTTAATAGTCTATCTATGATGTCGTCCAATATATTGTGTACCCCTTCACAACCTTGCAGTGTATGCTGCATAATCTTTTGGTATATATTGGGTGCACAACTGATGCCAAACATTAAACGTTTGTACTGATATAACCACTTGTGTGTGTTAAAGACTGTTATTTTTCGCGACTCTTCATCCAGTTCCAACTGATGGTATGTCCATTTCATTTCAAGTTTGCTAAAGACAGTGCTATTATTGAAATCTGGGTATGACTAAATTGCGAAAACCACGGGGCTTCCGCGAAAACCCTTATATTAAATGTTTTACGTGTATCAATTGCACCTATCACCACTTTAGACATATTTTAAATTAGATATTATATTTATTTTAATTTTTTTTTCCCCAAGTGTTTTATGTTTTATGATATTATTTTGACAATTGTTTTTTTAGCTCCACTGGCTGAAAGCCAGTCGAGCTTATGTCATGGCGAATTGTCCGTCGTGCGTGCGTCTGTGCGTGCGTTAACTTTTTCCTTTAAACAACTTCTTCTCCCTAACCACTTGGCCAATTTGGTTGAAACTTCATAGGAAACATCCTCTAAATGTCCTCTCTTAAATTCCTTCATTTTTTTTTTATCCACCCATAATTCTGGTTTCCATGGCAACCAAAAGAAAAAAATAGTGAAAATTTAAAAAATCTTCTCCGAAAGTGTCAGGCCGATTTTCAAATAATTTTGTAGAAATGTTCCTTGTGTGACCCTTTATTAGATTCCTTCAAGAAATGTTGCTTGGGCGAAAAACATGGCCGCCAGGGGCGGGGCTATTTTGCCTTATATAGCTAAAGTGAAAACTTAAAAAATCTTCTTCTCCAAAAGTGTTCAACAGATTTTCTTTACCCAGGGATCATGAATAATTAAATTTAATTGCGCGCTAAATGACATTAGCTGTCGATGCGCCATAAAACAATATACATTCATTCATTCATTCAGCAGATTTTCAAATAATTTTGTAGAAATGTTCCATGGGTGACCCTCTATCAAATTCCTTTAAGCCATGTTGATTGGTAACAAAACATGGCCGTCACAGGGCGGGGCTATTTTGCCTGTATGGCTAAAGAGAAAACTTGATTGATTGATTTGGTTGAAAAATATGGCTGCCAGGGGGTGGGGCTATTTTGCCTTATATGGCTATAGTGAAAACTTAAAATATCCTCTCCTCCGAAAGTGTCAGGCCGATTTTCAAATAATTTTGCAGAAACATTCCTTGGGTGACACTCTACAAGATTCCTTTAAGCCATGGTGGTTGTTAAAAAAAATAGCCACCAGGGGGCAGGGCTGTTTGGAGATTTTATTTTTGCCTTATGGCCGTTGAGCGATATTGGCCCTCTTGGGCCTCTTGTTTTTTGCAAAAGGGTTTTTCGTGAATGCACATACATGAATTTCTTTTGTTTTAAGCAAATGACGGCGATTACAGCGATACGAACCACCGTCTTGGGTAGAAACTATATAGGGTCGGTTGTTTCCTTTCCTTACAACAGTAGCTCGTTCCCATAGTCTATTTCTTTGAATACTAACCGATTCACCAACTTCAAGCGGTTTGAAAGGTTTGGCTGTTCTGTCATAGTAGACTTTTCTTTTTTGTTGGATTTTGAGAAACTTCTTGTGTATTTGTGTGGGTTTAACTACTTCGGGTTTAAGTTGCACAGAAGTAGCTGGCAGAATAGCTCTTAGTCTACTGCTCATAAGAAGTTGAGATGGGGACTTTCCACAGCTAAGCGGTGTATTCCGATATTCGAGAATAGCTAAATATGGATCGCGCTTGTCAGATTGTCCTTACGAAAACATGTTCTTGATTATTTGAACAGTTTTTTCGGCAAGATAATTACTTTGACTGTAAGTCGTGGAACTTGTAATGTGTTCGAAATATCATTCTTTTGCGAATTGTGCGAAAGTCTCGGATGAGTACTGCGGTCCATTGTCGCTTATAAGTCTTTGACAAATACCATGTCTCAACAAGTATGACATCGAAATGGCCTTCACAGAATCGATTTCAGATTTGGCATGGAGCATGTGTCTGGTTTTATCAGTTGAGAACTCATAAGTCCGAGCGATGTCGATACACTTTTCGAGGGTGAGATCCGTTCTCTCGGTTATAAGCTTCTCTCGTATTTTTGAGGAAATCACGCCGAAAACAATGTTATCCCTTATTAACTCGTCTTGTATGGCATCTGGGTAGCCATAGTCCTTGATAAGGAGCTTCAGGTCAGTCACGAAGACTTCAAATGACTCGATTGTATACGTGATCTGAGTATGTATCTACTGTAGTTAGACTTTGGTCTATAATAGGCCACAAACTTGTCATATATAACATCCAACGTTTTGGCATCATCTGCAGATAAGTCCCAAGTACAATAAATCTGTCTTCCCTTGTCACCGACCCACAACATTAGGTAATTGCACTTTTGCTCTTCGTTTTTCTTTTCCAAAGGTCCACCAAACATGAACTTTGTGTGTCCTTTGAATTTTTTAAATTCATTTGGCAAATCCAGGGATGCCCTGTCCATGCGGGGTGATGGAGCTGAGTGTTCCATTGTAAATACAAATTTACTTGTAATCCTGGAAATTGGCACTTAAATATCCACACACAAGTTAAGATGATGTCTGAAGTAACTTTCAGCTGAAGGATGGTTACTTTTAGTACGTTCTGACACCATAAAACAATTGATGGTCTTGGAATAAAACGGAATCACATGTAGCTTGATGTATTTATTTTGTAAGAGGAAGTAAATAAAAAAGGAAGTGAATCCAATTCGTATTCTGATTGGTCAATATTGATGAGTAGCCAGAATCAAGTATACAGGTCAATATTAAGGTTGCTCATAGCTAAGTAAGACATAGTTAATATGTTACACATAGCGTTTGGCATCTTTGTCCAGTTGTTATTGCTAGCAACGTAGCCAGTTTCACCAACAGTAATTTTGCACTTATTTCAGAAGTTATAAGTGAATTTAAGTATTGATTAACTGTTTGTACATTCCATGTATTTCCGTAACGTGTTAGTGATGGCTTTAAATTAAATATACCTTTCATGAAATGTTTAATTAATGGTTATTTCCCAATTTCTCACTTATGTATTAATCCAAACAAGGATGACAGCATACATTTTGCAGTGTTAATAGCACTGCACCCTATAATTTATTATATAGGTTAGTGAGGAATTTTAATTAATGAGTGAATTTTTTGTTCACTACAAAAACACATCAATCTTTTGAAATATGTCCCATATTGTTTGGTTGTACTTTTTCTCCATGATGCGAAAATGATTTCGGCAGTTCCTGCTGGTACCTTAGCGTAATTAAGTCCAGTATTCCATCTAAGAGAAAAAAGCATTATTAGTACAAGCACTTCTGTCTGGTAAATATGACGCATACATTGGTAACTTATGGTTTAGTTTTGACGCAAAAAGGTCTATTCTGCATACCCCCAGTTTATGTTGAATGTTATTGTCCCCCGCTTTTAGCGAAAGCTGGGGACTATTATTTCTCATTCGTCAGTCCGTCAGTCCGTCAGTCCGTCCGTCAGTCCGTCAGTCCGTCAGTCACGCTGTCACAAAAACTTTAACCTTGGTCATAACTTCTGAACCGTAATAGGTACTGCTTTCATATTTCACATGTGTATTCCTTGTGACAACCCCTTTCCATCAATAATTTTTTTGACCTTGTGACCTTGACCCTGACGAGTTATGGCCCTTTACCCCTATGTATGACTAAATTCATTTCCGGGCTATTTCTCTGCAACCGCTTTTTGGAATTTTATGAAACTTCATAGGAAGGATCACCACCAAGTGTAGATGCGCATATCGTGTTTGCGTTCCGGTTGGATTATTTTTCACGGAGTTATGGCCCTTTACTCCACCATCAGGCTATGTATGACTAAATTCATTTCCGGGCTATTTCTCTGCAACCGCTTTTTGGAATTTTATGAAACTTCATAGGAAGGATCACCACCAAGTGTAGATGCGCATATCGTGTTTGCGTTCCGGTTGGATTATTTTTCACGGAGTTATGGCCCTTTACTCCACCATCAGGCTATGTATGACTAAATTCATTTCCGGGCTATTTCTCTGCAACCGCTTTTTGGAATTTTATGAAACTTTATAGGAAGGATCACCACCAAGTGTAGATGCGCATATCGTGTTTGCGTTCCGGTTGGATGATTTTTCACGGAGTTTTACCCCACCATCCGGCTATGTATGACTTAATTCATTTCCGGGCTATCTCTCTGCAACCGCTTTTTGGAATTTGATGAAACTTTATAGGAAGGATCACCACCAAGTGTAGATGCGCATATCGTGTTTGCGTTCCGGTTGGATTATTTTTCACGGAGTTATGGCCCTTTACTCCACCATCAGGCTATGTATGACTAAATTCATTTCCGGGCTATTTCTCTGCAACCGCTTTTTGGAATTTTATGAAACTTCATAGGAAGGATCACCACCAAGTGTAGATGCGCATATCGTGTTTGCGTTCCGGTTGGATGATTTTTCACGGAGTTATGGCCCTTACTTCTGAACCGTAATAGGTACTGCTTTCATATTTCACATGTGTATTCCTTGTGACAACCCCTTTCCATCAATACCAATTTTTGTGACCTTGACCCTGGCGGGGGACCATGATTCTCTGAATTTGCTTGTTGAATATACTTTGGCCCAATGACCATTCCATTAAGTCATCATTAAGCTTTTGTGCAGCTCTGCTCAATTCGTCCGCGTTGATATTGCGACGTCCTGGAATATGAAAAACACTTAGCCACACTCGTCTTTGTTCACACCATAACCATATTTGTCTAGCTAAAGCATTAAGATGTTGTTTCCGTTCCCCCATGTTTGGCCAATACTTTATGTTGATCAGATGCTTAGTGGTATTTTCTGAATTGTTTTCAAACCAAGAAGACATTGGAAACCATTTGGACCAACAACAAATTTGACGTCATAATTTTCTCCCGTTTTGGGGTTGTTGACTTTTAATATTGCTTCCCCGAGAGTATTAACCGTTGCATGGTTCCACATTCTTAAACGCGTATTTTTGTTAGATACTTTTTTTTTTTCCACATATTTTTTATTTATCGTATTTATCTCTGCGCCTGTGTCCACTTGAAATTTAACGTCGCGTTCATTCACCATCCTTGATGCTATTATCTTTGATTTAGATTCGGCATCGATATAGGCTAGCCAAAATTCGTCTTCGGAGTCAGCTTCAACTGTGTTTACTCGTTCTTTCTTACATCCTGCTGTTAAATGGTTGCGGCCTCCGCAGTTATTACACGTCTTCTCCCACGCTGGGCATGTTTCTTTGTTCTGAAAACTATGTGTGTAACCGCAAAATGAACACAGTTGTTGTGGCTTAACCTTTGGTCTTGCCCCGTAGCTAACTTTGTCATCGCTGTCTGCAATCTTATTCTTTGAATTTGTGGTCTTCTTTGCAGGGAAGATCTTATTAACTGTTGTACCGTTCTCTCTAATTTCTTGCACATGCTTATTTGATTGTTCATATGCACGGCATGTACGTATTGCCTTCTGCAAGTCAAGTTTATCTTCGCGAAGAAGTAGTTCTTGTAGTTTTCCGGTTACCGAGAAAACAATCCTATCGCGTATCATTCGATCTTTGTCATAGTAGTTGCATATGCTCTGGTTCTTAGTTCTGTTAAGAATACGTCGAAAGGTTCCTGATATGGAATGTTCCAGAATCTGTGCGACTCCAATACTTTGTTCTTTCGTGGGTTGCAGTACTTTTCTAGCATATCAAAAACTTTGAGAGGTTTGTCTTGATCCCCTCCTCTGCCCAAACATGCTGGTCATAAATATCAAGCACCTGTGGCCCTGCACAATGCAGCAGGATTGCAGTTTGTGTTTTGTTTTCTTTCTCACAAGAACAAGTTGCGGTCATATAAACTTCATATTGTCTTTTCCATTTTTTAAAGTTTTCATATACGTTGCATAAGAAACGTTTTTCTAACGTTTCGAAGTTTCTCGAGCGTGTCGGTGATTTTCCACTTTAATCGGCAAATTTACTGCTTCAGGCTGGGTCTTTAACTTACCACCGCTGCCACCATGTTGATCATATGCTTTGTGGTATAGCTGAATGATCAAATGAGACGATAATCTGCTCTAAACGTTTATTATAAGACTGGAATTTTACTTACGTGTTTTTATATCGACACTCGATCAACGATAGACAATTCTTACCCAAAATGTGAATGTAATTTACCCGAGCATAATAAGTACTATTATCAACACTTTATTGCTACTGTTTTATCCAGAAATAACTTAATGTGTTTGTGTGAATCTTCGGAACAAAAGGCTTGACAAAGAAAGGCTGATTTTAGTTCCAGGTAATTAATATGGAGAAGTCTTTGCTCTTCATTCCACATCCCACGTACTTCCAAATCATTTGTTACATCATGACATCCATAGCCACTTGAAGAACTATCAGTTTATATTGTTTTGTGTAGTGGTCCATGTGAAATTGGTCTTAAGGAATTTTCACCATTTGAAATCCACCAATCCATGCATTGTTGTGATAATTCACCTATTTCCATCCACCCATCGAAATCGCCCCTTGCCGTTTTTAAAGCTAAATCTTTTCCAATGTCTATGCTTTTGTGTAATGCACTGCTGTATATAGTACCCCTGGTTCAGCTGCCACTAATTTCCCGATTAATTGAGCGAATTATCTTATTTTGATTGTTTTCTGATGTAATAACTAAATATTTAATGAAGGAATCTAAAGATTTCAATGCACTGAGTAGGTGTAGTAACTGACTTTCCTGGATGAATTATCAGTCCCAAATCATCCATTAGTCTGACAATATTGTTCACATTTTCACTACACGTATCTTTAGTGTCACTTTGTAGCAAACTATCATCGATATAGGGAATATTGCTGTGTCATTCTTTTCGAAGAGCAGCAAAAACTGGTTTCAGTAGTTTGGTATAAATGTTAGGAGCTGGAGATAATCTATTATCCAGGCAAGTGAATTGAAAACAAATTTCCCTTTCCATGTGAATTTAAGTTATTTTTGACTTTGATTTTCAATGCCCACTGAGTAATAAGCATTCTTTAGATCATTTTTTGCGAAATATCAACCCCTTTTTGCCAATTGTAATGCATTTTTAGTTCGACTTCTGAAAAAACGAGAGCTATTGTCATGACCCTGGCGTCGTCGTCGGCGTGGTCGTCCGATTAAGGTTTTTTGTTTAGCTCATTTTTAGATCTACTGGCCAAAGGCCAGAAGGGCTTATGTCGTGGCGATTCGTCCGTCGTCCGTGTGTGCGTGCGTGCGTCCGTCCGTAAACAATTTCTTGTTAACACGATACAGTCTTCACATTTGACTGTATCTCAACCAAACTTATACAGTAGTTAGATATCCATGAGAGCTAGGATCCATTCGAAAACCAAAATTGCTATAAAACAGCTTGTTAACACAATACAGTCTTCACTTTTGATTGTATCTTAACCAAACTTTTCCAGTAGTTAGATATCCATGAGAGTTTGGTTCATTTCTAAAACAAGCCAGATCCGCCTTATGCATGACTGAATTATGGCCCTTGAAATTGTCAAAATTGCTATAATAGGGCTTGTTAACATGATACAGTCCTTATTTTTGATTGTATCACAATCAAACTTTTCCAGTAGTTAGATATCCATGATAGTTTGGTTCATTTCTAAAAAATGGCCAGATCTACCCATGCATGGCTGGATTATGGCCCTTGAAATTGTCAAAATTGCTATAATACAGCTTGTGAACACAATAGAGCTTCCATTTACTATCTGATCTTCACCAAACTTAGATGGTATTTGAATATTGATGACATATTGGTTCCTTTTGAAACAAGCCAGATCAATGCCAGTAGAGCATAGGCCCTCATGGGCCTCTTGTTTTATTTTTGTTTCTCCATATCAGTCAAGCGTCTGTGCCGTACGCGGTGCTCTTGTTTAAGTGTTTCTATTTTGATGTGAGTTTTCTCAATATGATCATTCAATCTACTTACATTTAGTGTTAGTCTGTAGGATCCATCGGACTTAGGACGGATAAAACTCTCCCTCTTCATGTGAAGATTTTTCAACCACGCCTTTATCATGCAGTTTTTGAAGTAATTCACTAATAACTTCGTTTTCTTTCTCATTAAATGATATTTCGTTTCGAATGCACTTTTGACATGGTTGTGTTACGAATTCAATCCCATATCCGTATTTGACAATGCTTAACAGTCTTTGGTCTTTAGTGAGTTCAGTCCATTTCGCATAGCATTGAGATATTTGCCCAGCTCGGAAATTTTCAGGTTTATGTTTCAATGAACTAATTAAACAATAACTTATAGTTTTGCTATGTAATGGTTTCTCTACTGTTTCTGTTCGTCGTTCTTCTTGTTGTATCTTTTGTGAGCCGACTGGTAAGGTAGGCTCTTTTTCTCTAAAAAAATAGTTGTCTCTTTCATATTTTGACGGGTATTGATATTTCCTCTTGATTCGTTCTATTTGACGTGAAAGGTTTGCAGGTTTGGTTTAGCTTAAATCTTTTCCAACCTTTCTCATTTCATCCATGGTTTTTATCTGTTTTTCCAAATCATCGCCAAAAAGGTTATCCCCTGTGAGAGGTCTAGTGTCATTACACAACTGTTTGTACTTGTCAGAAACCACATACCTTAATTGCTGTCTTCTTAGGTTTGACAAATCTCTGTGTGCATATAAGCACAACGTTGAAATGCACTTTCGGCAAGTTTAAATTCCTCCTTTTTGTCTGTGTTTAACAGTTAGTCCATCACCATAACTAAGGGAAACAGGCCTTGGTTAAGAATCTTCTGCGTTAGTTGAAAGGAATTATCCAAATCTTTGGTGGTTCTTTTCATAGTTGGAGTTGACCAGAGCTCTTTGTTTATTTTAGGAACAACTAAAGAATCTCAATTTTCGAGCCTATAAAGTTTCCCATACAACTCTTTCGCTAGGTTCCTGACAATTTTCCCTCGAATTCCGGAATTTACAACCTTAGCCAAAGTGTCATTAACTTTTGGCCCTAATGTTTCATTTTTCTCGATATTTAGCCCCATTGCCTGCAATAATTGCATGTTGCTTTTTTCCAGTTAATTTTTTGAAGTTTCGGGGCTATTATGTTGATTTTTCTTTTCCTACAACATTTCACAAACCGATGATTGCGATCTGAAATCTTGTTGATTGTCTTCACTTTCACTTTCGGTGTAATTTCCCGAAACTACTTCGGGATCAAATGAAATAAATATCTTCGTAATCGGAAATTTCCGTTTCTGGGTTGGGATAATTTCACTTCGACTTCGAGCATTATTTCCTGTGTCACTGATAATATTATTATACCCCCTTCGAAGAAGAGGGGGTATATAAGAGTCACTGTGTCGGTCGGAAGCCATATTTTGTCCGGCCTATTTCTTACAAACCACTAAGTGGAATTCAATTAAATTCAATTAAATTTTCATGAAGCTTCTATATCAAGGAATATCCTAAAGGGGTTACAATTGCATGTTACTTTACAGAGTTACTTATTAAGTTATGGTGTAGGTCAAGGTGCTGTTTAGGGGGTATTTATCATCTTCAGTGATAGTTCTAGTTTGAATAATTGTGATTTTGGAATTTTAAAAGATTAAGCGGCTGATAATATTCAAATGGATCAAAGATTATCTTAAAGGGTAATGTTTTCAAAAAAATAATCTTTAAATGTTCAGAACACATCTTTGCTAGTAATATAGGTACAATAACTTTAGCTCACATGTGCACAAAGTGCTCAAGGTGAGCTATTGTGATTACATTGTGTCCGTTTGTCAGAAATCGTCAACAATTGCCTAGTGAAAACTCTACAGGCAACATTTTATATCCAATCTTCATGAAAGCATCAGAGCATACGTCTCCATCAAATCCTGACCAAGTTCGCAACTGGGCCATGTGAGGTCAAAAACTAGGTCACAAGGTCACATTGAAAGACAATTTTGTTTTATCATGTCTTGATGACATCACGGCTAAGTTTAAATGTAGATCATGTCCAGTCATAAACGAGGCCACATTGAAGGAACATCTTGTTCACAGTAACTCTCTAGAGACCGCATTTTTTGCCACAGCAGCTTGAAGCTTTGACAGAAAATTGTTCTTGGTGAAATCTAGGCTAACTTCAAATAAAGGTCATGTCCTGTCATAAACTAGGTCCTTAGGCAAATTTAAATAAAAATCTTGTTAACACTCTAGAATGTTTAGTGTATTTAAACATTGTCGGAATGGGTGTTTTAACATGGCTATATATAGTCTGTTCAAAAACTAGGTTATTAGACCAAATTGAAGGAAAAAGTTGTTAAAACTGTAGAAATAAATTACCTGACCACTGAATGAGTTATTGTGATTGAATACTCAGGTGAGTGATCCAGGATCATCATGGCCCTCTTGTTTAGGGTTCCTTGTGATATTTGAAGAAATTCTGTTACTTATGGAAGCCCTGTTGTTCACCATGTAACAGGTCAATGAGCAAGGCATACATGGAAAAAATAAATATACATAACGTGGAATGCTTTGACATGTATTAAAACAAGTTTACTATTCTTATTTATTGTAATGAACTCATTTTGGACAAATTCCCTGTAATTGTAATATCGTATTATGAAATTTTCTTGAAAACCCCAATAAATGAAAATTAAGTGATTGAGCATTTTTTTGATAACCTGAGCATGAAGTGAAGATTACTCACAGTGCGGCGTCCATCTGTCCGAAATTTCTTTTAACAATACAAAGTTTGTTGTCAGAATGTTTGTCTTAATGATCTCTAAGTCTTGTTTGAATATTGGGTCAAAAAGTAGGTCACTAGGCCAAATTGAAGGTAACTATTGTTAACACTTTGGAAGCTGTATTTTAGATCACCTGAGCCGAAGGCTCAAGGTGAGCTATTCTGATCACTTTTTGTCCGTCGTCCGTCCGGCGTTAACTTTTAGCTTTAAACATCATCTCCTCCCAAACTCCAAGGACAATTTCCGTGAAACATCACAGGACTGTTCCTCTGGTTTGCCTCTTTCAAAATTGTTCAAAGATTTAAATTCCATTGAGAACTTTGGTTGCTGCGGCATCAGAAAGGGGACAAAATGTCCAAACTTTAAAAATCTTCTCCTCCGAATCTGCCTGTCAGATTCAAATATAATTTAGTAGGAATGTTCCTTGGGTGACCCTCTATTAAAATTGTTCAAGTCATACTGATTGGGCGAAAAACATGGCAGTCAGGCGGCATCAAAAAAGGGGCAAAATGACAAAATTTGAAAATTCCATTTTTATGAAAGTGCTTGTCTGATTTTAAGTAAATATAATACGAATCTTACTGTAATGATCCTCTATTTAATTTGTTTAAGCCGTTTTGATTGGTTACACAATCATAGCAACCAGGCGTCATCACAAAAGGGGTAAATTGAACTTTTAGCTACAAATGACAACCAACTCCTACCATTCCAATAGACCAATTTCCACAAAACATCACAGGAATGTTCCTTTGGTGGTCCTCTTTCAAAATTGTTCAAAGATTAAAATTCCAATGAGAACTTTGGTTGCTGCGGCATCAGAAAGGGGACAAAATGTCCAAACTTTAAAAATCTTCTCCTCCGAATCTGCCTGTCAGATTCAAATATAATTTAGTAGGAATGTTCCTTGGGTGACCCTCTATTAAAATTGTTCAAGTCATACTGATTGGGCGAAAAACATGGCAGTCAGGCGGCATCAAAAAAGGGGCAAAATGACAAAATTTGAAAATTCCATTTTTATGAAAGTGCTTGTCTGATTTTAAGTAAATATAATACGAATCTTACTGTAATGATCCTCTATTTAATTTGTTTAAGCCGTTTTGATTGGTTACACAATCATAGCAACCAGGCGTCATCACAAAAGGGGTAAATTGAACTTTTAGCTACAAATGACAACCAACTCCTACCATTCCAATAGACCAATTTCCACAAAACATCACAGGAATGTTCCTTTGGTGGTCCTCTTTCAAAATTGTTCAAAGATTAAAATTCCAATGAGAACTTTGGTTGCTGCGGCATCAGAAAGGGGACAAAATGTCCAAACTTTAAAAATCTTCTCCTCCGAATCTGCCTGTCAGATTCAAATATAATTTAGTAGGAATGTTCCTTGGGTGACCCTCTATAAAAATTGTTCAAGTCATACTGATTGGTCGAAAAACATGGCAGTCAGGCGGCATCAGAAAAGGTGCAAAATGACAAAATTTGAAAATTCCATTTTTATGAAAGTGTTTGTCTGATTTTAAGAAAATATAATACGAATCTTACTGTAATGATCCTCTATATAATTTGTTTAAGCCGTTTTGATTGGTTACACAATCATATCAACCAGGCGTCATCACAAAAAGGGTAAATTGAACTTTTAGCTACAAATGACAACCAACTCCTACCATTTCAATAGACCAATTTCCACAAAACATCACAAGAATGTTCCTTTGGTGGTCCTCTTTCAAAAAATTTCAAAGATTTAAATTCCATTGATAACTTTGGTTGCTGCGGCATCAGAAAGTGAGAAAAATATCCAAATTTTAAAATCCTTTTCCTCCATAATCTACTTGTGCGATTGCAAGATAATTTGGTAGAAATGTTCCTTAAGTGACCCTCTAAATAAACTGTTAAAGCCATATTGATTTCGTTGAAAAATAGGGCAGCAAGGCGGCATCAGGAAAGGTGCAAAATGACAAAAACTTTATAATTCCATTCTTATTAAAGTTCGTGTTAGATTTCAAGATATAAATGGCCTTTACTGATAAGCTGTTTCTTGAGAAGTGTCCACTCCTTTGCAGTTTCATTTGCACTCCCTGATAAAATTTTCCCAGATATTTGCAGTTAAATATTTGCTACTAATTTACTATCAATTAGGTGATCGATTTAGGGCCATCTTGGCCCTCTTGTTAATTTGAGCATGTTGACAATTTATCAGAATGTTTGTCTTGATGATATGTAGGCCAAATTCGAATATTGTTTTTAAACCAGGTCACTAGGCCAAATTGAAGGAAAATCTTGTTAAGACCGTAGAAGCTGCATTTTTTGCTTCAGCAACTTAACGTTTTGTCAGAATTTTTATCTTAATGATATCTAGGCCAAAGTCTTATATGGGTCATGCCGAGACTAAAATAAAGTCACTTGGCCAAATTGAAAGAAAATCTTGATAACACTCTGAAGGCCGCATGTTTTGCTTCAACATCTAGAATTTTATTTCAGAATGTGTGTCCTAATGATATCTGAGTCAACACTCTGGATGCTGCATTTTTAACTTGAGCATTTTAAAACTTTTTCAGAATGTTTGTCTTGATTATATGTAGACTAGGCCAAGTTCGAATATTGGTCATGTCTGTTCAAAAACTAGTTCAGTAGGCCGAATTGAACGAAATCTTGTTAACAATGTAGAGGCTGCCGATTTTTGCTTCAGCATCTTCAAATTTGTTCAAAATATTTTCTCTTAATGATAGGCTTGAATATTGGTCATATTTTGTCAAAAAATAGGTCACTAGACTAAATTGAAGGAAACTTTTGTTAACACTCCGGTGGCCGCATTTATACTATGAGCAAGTTAAAACTTTGTCAAAATGTTTGTCGCGACCCTCTACTAAGATTGTTGAAATTATTTCGATGATATGATCCGTTAAAAACATGGCTTTTCTTATTAAGTCTGAAATAGCACATTCTCAGGTGAGCGATCCAGGGCCTCATATTACTTTTTTGTTTGTATTGTTGTTGTTATTTATTGTTCTGCAAATTTAATGTAATTATATGTGCCATTAAAATGTTTTTCAAGTTATTCCATACACTGTTTTATTTTATGTATACATGTTATGCTCATCTTGTGGAAAGTGTTCTGTTTGTGCTGTTGTTACCAACATATGATCGTCCTCCTTCGTCCACAGTTTGCTTATGGACACTTCAAATGTCTTAGTTTTCAGCCAATCTTCATGAAACTAATTCAGAATGCTTCACAAGTAACTCAGAACTTGAAGTCACAACTGTTTCTTGATAAATGATCCGTATTTCGGACAAGTTAATCCTGGCACCGATGCATCATTTAAAATATTATCACCTCCTCTGCGGTGTAGTGGTAGAGGGTCCGCTACGTGTGCGAGAGGTAGTAGGTTCGATCCCCGGTCGAGTCATACCAAAGACTTTAAAAATGGTAGTAATGCATGCCCCCCCTTTCTCAGGGTTGCCGAGTTAGCATTACATCCGACTGGCTGATTATGGACCAGTATCGGGCGCGTAGCTTGGCAATAATCAATGTGTAGGCCGTCTGCGTAAAGTATCGACCCGGATCAGCCTAAGCATGCCATACAGGCGTACCCGGATATACAATTTTCGCCTCCTGTGGATTTTCTGTTTCAGCAAAGACCTAATATGAATAATATAATATTATTAGGTCTTTGGTTTCAGGAATCACTACTCTATATATCCCCCCGTTAGACGGAATGTGTCGGCCGGATCAGTCAGCGCGGACAGCGCAGGCTGATTTGGTCGATACATTACGCAGATGTGTATCGCCGCAGCTGCATTTTGGGGCATTTTTAGAAAAAATGTGTAGGCACGTGCCTAAAGGGAGCTATGCCCCTGAGTATTACAGGTAACTTACCCAGGAAATGCCGTGATATGACTGAGACACTGTTGAAAGGGGTGTAACACACCAAACGTCCGATCGATTTATTCATAAATGATTAGTATTTCGGACAAGTTTATCCTTTCACCAGTGTACTACTGTTCCCCCTTACGATTGGCATCATTCAAATTATCGGCGTAAATAGACTTTGTGTGACACAGTGGCCTTTCTCAATTTAGCTCACATGAGCATAAAATGCGGGTTTAGCAATTGGGACCACTTTGTCCGCCGTCGTCTTCGGCTGTCCGTCTATTCATATTTTCATAAAAAAACAACATTTTTCACCTAAACCAATGAAGCAAAATCACAATAATATCAAAAGAATGTTTCTTAGGGGTTTTTCTTTCAATGTTATGACCTTGTTCAACAAATTGAATTATATGTATATTCCAAGGACAGAGCTAATTTTCCTTATGTGTGTATAGTAAATATGCTAACTCCCTGTCCAAAAGTACTGGCCTGATTAAAATTATTCAGATCAAGGTGAAAAACATGGCATCCAGAAGGCGGAGATTGTTTTCAAATGTATTATATGACTTGTATGTTTCACAAATTGATATATGTGACATGCGTCATTCGTCTTTCACAAATGGGCTGTTTAACAGTCTATCTGGTAAAGCTGCCAGTTGCTTGGAATGTGTGTTGTGTGGTGTACTGGTGTTGGAAAACCAGGAAACGCATGAGTAGGTGAACTGGTCGCCGTGATATGACTGAAACATTGTTGAAAACGGCGTTAAACCCTAATCAATCGATCAATCACAAATTGATATACTAACTGGTAGATGCCTAATGTGATGGAGATTCCATCCGATGAAAATGCCCTATGAGAAATTGAAAGAGAACTTTGTTATTATGTAGTTGTAAACGTAATGGTAACAGAAGAACTTGATTAACTTTGTATTTATAACATGTTACAGCTTTTGGGTATCATGTTACATTAATGGCCTTTGATTTATGTAACGTCTGATCTCTGGAGCGGATGAGTCGGGCTTCAAATGATAGCAGTACCCCTTCATTAAACGCCCCGGTGGTGTAGTGGAAGAGCGTCCGCGGGAGGTCGCGGATTCGACCCCCGGCCGCGTCATACCAAACCATTTACTGTGGAAGAGCGTCCGCGTCGGGTGCCGGAGGTCGCGGAATCGATCCCAAGCCGCTTCCTACCAAATAATTTGCTCTCATTTGCGCTCAGGCCTGCGGGGTAGCATTACGACTGACTGTCTGGTGCCAGGCTTAATGGATCATTAATACTGGTAACTTACCCATGGTACAACATTATATAACTGAAAAAGTGTTGGAAGTTGCGTGAAACACCAAACAATCAATCAACTCCCTTCATTGCTCCTACTTTTACCTCTACACCACTAAACCGGTGCTTAGTATGAACACAGTCAGGGAGATAACGACATCCATCAGATGTTTTTAGTTTTAAATTGGTCATTTAAGGGTCGGTATCTACAGGAAGTATAACTCATTATGCACTCAAATATTTCATCCTGGAAAGATTATGTCCCTTTAGTATTACTATTAAAAACTTAATATTTTTCCCTTGCGTTTCGGGAAAAAAAAATGACTTCAGCTTAAAAGTACACGAATAGACAAATGGAAGGCAGTGGGGATATAGCTTAGAGCTCGCGTATCGGAAGTCACAGTTTTGAATCCCGGCAGGAAGCTGATACCAAGCGATACAATAACAAAACAAAAACCAGCTACTTGGTTGATTTCAATTTGTTCACTCTATATCCAAATCCGCAACAGTAAAATTGCAGATCATTTTTGAAATAATTTTTCTCACAGCGAGAAGTGTCAGTCTCCTTTCCTTTATGTATTTAGTTCGTCTTAGCACAAAATGCTCAAACTAAGATTTATTCAAAGAATTAAATTCTATACATACGTGCTGATCTGAAAGGGGGCAAACTAACAACACTTGAACCCTTTCCCACATATAGACGCTATCTGACGCCTCTGCAGCAGACGACTTTATAAAACATCGTGGCAACAGAAGAACTAGCGCATATATATATAATGAGGAAAGTTCTCATTTTATCACAGTGTTTTCAAATATTTTCAGTAATTACACTTAAATTTGAATAGGTTTTTAAATGTAGTCCCATACGCCTTCAAAGCTGCCTATATGCTTGCTGCAGTTTTGTTGACGATAATGTTTTTTCTGATGTCAAGTAAATCTGGCAGAAGTGTTCGTTCATAGACCCTCTGCAAATATTGTTCCAGCCATATTAATTGGTTGATGATGCGCCATCAGAATAGAGGTAGATGACACATAATGCATTTGAATTATGTACGTCGCGCCCTGTGGAAGTAATTCTCGTGTACTGTCAAACCACGTGAACAGAAACAAGTTCATATGGCAGGTGTTTCCATTTAATCTAAATAAAATGCAACCCCGATCAAAAGCATTAATTGCGTAATAATACATGTTTTATTGGAAATAAGCCGTAATAAATGTTGCACCACCTCTTGGTATTCATGTGTGTGTCGCACCACAGGAAATCTAGCTTCAGCACGATCTGACATTTCCGGGTCGGCGTTCGTCGTTCTGATATATATATAGAAGTTTATGTAGGTTCTTCTTCTTCGCAATCATGAACGTCCCACGATGCTCTCGAGGAGAGTTCGTCCGACTACAATCAGAGATCGATCTAGATTAGAAAGAATTAACAGGTCTCTCCTTACCCCCTTTGTTTCGGGTACTGAACTCTTTCAGCGCAGACTTGGTTAAAATAGACTATTCCATGTTCCAAATCGAGCGTCTCCATTTCTCTTGCAATAAGAGTTTTGGAATATTTGTATAACTAAAAGGCAAACAAAGCTGATTTCAGGTGTGACAGCTCGTTACGACCTGACTCATCTGAATCTGTATTGTTTGCAAAAACATCAATATTGCCTTTGGCAATGAAAGAGTTGAAAGAGCAGTCTCAATGAGACAATTATTTTGAGTATCCACAAGATATGGTTTAACGGTCAAATAAAAGTTTTAAAATTTCATAGAAATATTTATCTTATCTTTTTCAATAATTCTGTAACAAAATATTTAAAAAAAAACAGAAACATTTTTATCAAAGTTTAATGATTGGATAGATGAAATATGTTTGAAAAAAAAAAAAAAAAATGCTTATTATTATTTTCTTTTCCACATTTCTTTTCAAAACGCCTCGTCGTCGTCTTATCAGCCAGGAGCAATCTCGTGCAGAAAAACTCATGTTCGATCTCCGGACGGGTCATCAGACTTTAAACAAGATATAGTCTAGTAAAAGCTATCCCGTCTTGGCGCTTAGGATTGTGGGATTCGGCATTACGACTGACGCGTACAACGACTGTGACAGGGATGATTTGTTTGTTAATCGTTATAAGTGTGTGTCGTCTTATTGTACGTGTTTTCTTCAAAACTTCTCTTCTCATATTACTCACGTTCATCTGCATGTAGTACTTACCAATATTCACTTAACGTTCATCTCTCATTATTATTAAAAGTACACATGCCATGGCCTCATTTCAGCACATAACATTTCATTATCATACATATCGGGGCCTCATTGCACATTCTTTTCACGTGCACTTACCTAAACATCGTGACAAGTGAAGCGCACTCTACGAGACTTATCTTGTCATATTTCCATCTGACTCTGTCGAATAAGTCGCACTTCGTCGACCTTATAAAGCTATCTAGAATTCTGAGTGCCTTCATTTGTTGCTGTTGCAGCCTACCCCGGAGAAGAGTCCATACGATAGAAATATCAGCGTAACATTTCTCTCCTTGTGACACGCCGATTTGACTTCAACATGCTAACAAGGAAACAACTAAATCTAACCAATAAAACTGTCATCGCCGTCTATGATACTGTGTAACTTATTGGTTTACAAGGCAGTCGGCATACAGAGACCACGTGGAGGTTTTTATTTTATCCGTAAACTATGAAACATGTGTGTCTGCATCGGCTTTAGATTTGATTCCAAGATAGAACTTTGGTCACAAATGCGCCAGGTGTCACAAAATGTTATAATATCATAACATTGATTGATAGTTGGGATCATATAAATTAACGTGTCACTATACTTTGAACGGCGCAGTGCGAAACCCAACCATAAGGTATTTGCGACCGGTGTAGATTCAGATCAACCAGCGTACATCACAGTATAATATGGCATTGCACTGTTCGTCAATTAGTCATAGATGGTGAACAGAACAATATTTGTAAATTGAAGCATTATTTATGTGTGTCCTTCAGTTCGGTTTTTTCGAAGCGTGTAATAATTAAGTTAAAACCTTTACCCACATAGAACACGTATTCAGCAGAAACATCTAAACAATAGACTGAAACTTTCTATAATTGAACGATTAACTATTGAATAGAGTTAGGATAATTGCCGTAACATAATCATTGTAACTTTTG